>JBBPKB010000255.1:0-15768 GCA_038089035.1 Boletellus dicymbophilus
GTGTTTCAGTTACTTTTACAATACTGCTCATGTATTTAAGCCAACTGGCTGCGAGTTAACAAAAAGAAGAAGAAGGACCCATGGTTTGACACTGTCCCCTAGAACTCGCATTCCGGTCGCGTTCCGCCCAGCGGCTTCGCAACTCTTACAGCGGGGACCTATCCTATTGCTATGGACTCACGGGTCGGAAGTTGGGATAAATGGACGATCGGAATATATTCTCGATCGCTTCTCCAGCAGCTCCGTGGCAATGTCGACCGAACTCAAGACAATAACATCGTTGTCCAAGAGTCGAACGTACATTATATCACCTGACAAGGTCACTCAGAGTCATACACCAACGTTTTTGCGCAAGACTCGCCGTATTTGGCCCGCCACTCTGCATATGTGACCCACGGACACAGAGCGTCAACAGAGAGGGCAATTCCTACGAGCGGGAGCGGGGTAGGTCCAGGGGGGAGAGGACATCCTTTCCTTTCAGCGTGCTGTCGAAGAATCCGACGAAATATGTCCAAAGTCAACACCGAGAGCGGTAAGAGCGCAGCGAGAAATTTGGTCGAAGTGTGCCATTCCATCTCTTTGCTTCGCTGGAACGAATCTAAGATCTCGAGCAACGAAGACGTGTAGTCTTGCAGGACGTCGTTTTATTCTTATCGCTTTCACACAACAGGTGTCATTTTTCTGATAGGAGAAAGTGCGTGAGACGAAAAACCAGATTGCGTAACTGTGCATCATGTGCCAAAGGACGGTGAGGTTCTGAGAGACAGAACAGGTCCCGCGACCCAGGGGGAATGTAGTAAATATATGTCATGCCTTTCCCAAGTGATCGGAACTCAAAAGAACAAGACTAGCTTCTGCTTGTGGGGGTTTCCATTTTGTGTAGCTGACTTCAATGAATGATCCCCGCTGTCACACACAAGTCATCAGGTCAAAATCTAGCAAACAACTTTAAAAAAGTGGCAACTTACCGCATCACGCCAATGGTCTACTTACTTAATACACTCATTGTTCGTTCGGCCTATATAAGTATCCGAGAAGCAGTTTAGTTAGCGACGAGAACGGTCTTGATTTATCTGACCCATAGAAATGATCGGAAATGAAGTCGTTGAAGGGGAATGCTTGAGTTGAAGTCACTGATAACAGTTCCCACAGCATGGCAAGCGCCGTGAGATGAATCAAAAATGTGTGAATCCGATTCGATCGCAATATCCCAATGTGTGAACGTATTGGCACTTATCGGTAGAAGTTCCTTTAGGTAAATCATCGGATATGGGATATGCCTGTTTTGCTGCACGGTCCGCTGCGCGCCTCTGCACTCGCCAATACCCACGGTACATTCCACAGTTACACGGGTTCGAAAATTCTTGCCTTCGAACCAACTCGTGTTCGTTCACTGGAATCCCTCAACGTACCTTTTCAGCTCCTCTAGTGAGCTCGTTATTTCGCTCAGCTGTAGTGATGACAGGATCATCCGATCTGTAGTCCACGTTATCTTCAAGAAATTTATATTGGGCTTTTTCATTTCGCATACTCAGAGTAGGCTGGTGCTGGTGGCCATTTGGCGAGCAGTCAGTGGGCACACGTACTACCCGATCTATCCTCAACCAGAGTCACTTCCTAAAGCCCCGACAATTAGCGTGTACTCAAGCGAACGAGAAGGTATCGAAATGAGCCATTTCATTTCGCGAGTTGAATCTGATCAAACGTTTCTTTGTTGACGTGCGCCCGAGGAGCGATTCGACAAGGGAAAGGATTAGGATGGCTGTAAATAGTGAGCACACGAAATTATAACAGTTCTATGGACGTACTCGGTCACTTCGCTTGCGAATGTCGCCTTGAATGTGATATCCTTCCCGTCCGCATCTTTCGCGAGATTGAAATCGAGCGTCGCCAGCATCGTCGCGATGGCACTCCACAGGGACGCATCCGCAACGTGTCGGCCTTGCCAACGCAGGCATAGAACGAACGTTTATAATTAGGCTCTGCACGCGCGCATGCGATTGTTCTGCTCTCCGAGTGAAAGCAGCAGCTTACCCGGACATTTTCGCCTCCCGAATCCAAAGATGAACTCTCGAGGATCGTCTTCCGTCAGCCTCCCTTCCTTATCCAAGAACCTTTCGGGCATGAATTTCTCCGCATCCGAATACCGCGCTTCGTCACGAGATATTCCCCTGCGAAAACGTCAGATGCACTCTTCGCCATGTACGGAGTCGACGAAGAATGTACCAGGCATTCACAAAGATGGATGCGCCTGATTAGCATTTCAGTCTCGGAACAGACAGCATGGGACAAACATGGACACGAATGTACCTTTCGGGATGTAGTAACCTTCGTATATATCACTGCAAGTAACTGCGTGCGGAATAACTTCCGAAGGAGCCAATCAGAGATATTGGAACGAATAATTGCATTTCAGCACGCACGCATCGGTGTGGCTGGTCTCCATCTTATCGTTTCTCGTATGATCGCCTCAATATACGGCAGGGACAGTCTGTCGTCGAATTCGGGTAGTCTGTCAGTTCCGATAACGGCGTCGATTTCTGCTTGAGCGCGTTTCCAAACGCGTGGATTCTCCACCATCGCAAGTAGGAACGTAAGCAACGTCGAGGTTGTCTGTATATTCCATAAGCGATACATTCGCACTGGATGAATTCCGATACAAACCGTTTCAGCAGCGCCTATTATGATTTTTTTTTGTGAGGAGAAACGATGAGGTCAAAAATGCAGACGTCATATATTTGTCCGACTCAACGAAGAACTCACCAATGAAAGCGGTTACAGAGGCATCCTTGAGCGCGGTCTCATATCGAGAGCGATACGAGCCAGTGAAGTCCTCCATCCGAGCGATATGTGTCGATACCATCCCGGTGTTCTCCTGTTCCCTGGATTTCTGCAGTGGCCAAGTTCTGGACGTTTGTTCAACCGATTTTGGGGTGTAACGCTCGAAACGCACCATGCGTTCTTGAGTGTATCTATATGGCGTCTCGATCATCTTGTCTCTCCACGCACGCGCCTCTTTCGCTTGTCGGCTAATCCACGAACCCGGAAGCCATTCCGGCACGTAGAGTACTCAACCAAATCGTCATTTTAAGTCAAACTGCTATCCAGGCGACGCAACGAGGACGTACGGAAGGGGAATAGTTTCAAAATAAGCGTATTGCCAGGCAACAATCCGGGAATGGATCTCTGAAGATAGTTGTCGATAATATATATCATAGGATCGTTACGGGGACTCGGCTCATATTCGTACACCGCAGACATGGCGACCGAACCGGAAAAACTGAACGCATCAAGTCGTCGTCATCGTCGAAAAGACAGACTCGGTCCCATTAGAACATCCTTACGTTTGAAAATGAAAAGAATATTCGCTGGGGTCGTCGATCATGTTGCTAACAAACTGTCGAGCTCTTCGAAGTTGCATCGGTTGAAATGCGAGGGCGGCGTCGGCATTGAACGTCTGTTGAAATATCCGTCGGCACAGCCTCCAGTGTTCACCGTAGTTCTTGAGGCCAAAGTTGCAATCACATCCGAAGCTGACGAAATGATATCGTACGTCCGTCGTTATTCCGTCTCAAAACATCGGCGAGGTGGAACTCACGAGTCAAGATTCGGAATGAAAGGTCGATCAGAATATATCCTCGAACGCTTCTCTAGCAAATCCGTCGCGGCAGTGACCGAGCTCAGGACAATGACGTCGGTGTCCAAGAGTCGAACATACATGATATCTCCTAAAATAAAACGCTCAGCAACAGGCTGTCTGCCTACATCGTGCACCGCACCCACCGTACTTTGCCCGCCACTCGGTGTATGTCAACCACGGCAAACGAGCGTTAATTAAGAGGGCGCTCCCTAGGAGAGGAATGGAGGCAGGACCAGGGGGCAGAGGATGCCCTTTCCTTTCGTCGCGCTGTCGACGAGCCCGTCGAACTAGCGCATCCACCGCCACGGCTGCCAGTGGCACCAATGCTGCCAGAAGTGTGGTCCACGACATGTGCCACTCCATGGGTCTCGAGTGTAAGGTACCCTTCTTATCTGCGCGCGGACGGAGTCGCTGTTCCGTCTTTCGGACCGCTGTTACTTTTATCTTCATTTTTCACTCTTCTTGCTGTCACTCAGACGCCGTCTTCAATTTTTATTGACATTTTTGGGGCGCGTTTTAGTTACTTATGCAGCCAGGACGATAAAATTTGGCGGAGTGTAACTTAGAGTAAGCGCAAGAGAAGATGGGGCGAGAACAGGGAACTGTTGTTATGCTCATCGTAGTGTTTTGGCAAATTTTATACTACTGCTACTGAATACTAAAGCTCCTCTTAGTGTTCTAAGGGGCTTGTGAGACTAGGGTGAGCGCACTATGCGCAGTATGTATTACATCGGCTTAGGGCCGATGTTCTGGCTCCGATCAGCATGTGAGGGTTGTCCCCTTTATTTATAATATTTATTTATTTCTGATCAACACTCCCCCTCAAGCCGAACTCAAGCCGGTCCGTAATCAGTGATATTCGTGCTTGTTCTTCAGGGAGTAGATCAGCTCGGTTTTCAGTGCTTGGACAAAATTGCGTGTTTATTTCACCACTGTATTTTTTGTTGGATGAAGTGGTGATGTAATGGGAAATATTTGGATCGTTTGTGATGTTGCAGATGTGCGGCAATGGCTAGTGCTGATTAGTTATCACCATATAGTACAGTTGATTTGTTTGTGTATAGCCTAGCTAATGGAATAAATTTCGCAGCCATAATATTTCTTTAGCTGCTTCAGCCATAGCTGAATATTCTGCTTCTGCTGTTGATAGAGCCACTTGGGTTTGTTTTTGTGAGCTCCATGTAATGATCCCCCCATGTAATTGTTGTTATTTTTTGACTAGCACGCATTAAGTTACCTTTTATGGTAATTATTAGATAAGCTTAGAGCGTAACAAACCTTCGTACTTTCTCTAGTTTATTCCCTCAGTAGCTTGACATCTACTGAGGATTCCATAGGACTCGGATCTTTCTCTGTCGAGACCTCTGTGTGACCAATAACAATTATTGGCAACTTCCAATAGTGATAGGCACATGTGTCTGCATGTAGACGTCATGTTATCGTCATTAGCAAATCCCGAGTCTGAGT
The DNA here is from genome assembly GCA_038089035.1 of Boletellus dicymbophilus. Classification (NCBI taxonomy): domain Eukaryota; kingdom Fungi; phylum Basidiomycota; class Agaricomycetes; order Boletales; family Boletaceae; genus Boletellus; species Boletellus dicymbophilus. Next base: position 5,108 of record JBBPKB010000255.1, read on the forward strand.
AGCCATATATGGTATTCTTTTCTGGCACTCCTTTTTGATATGTGATACCAATATCTTTTGTGCCTCTTAGATACCATAGTACCTTTTTGGCAGCTCCCCAATGTCCCATATTTGGATTTGGATTGTATGAGCAGATTCTATGCATAATATATGCAATGTCCAGCCATGTTGCTACTGCAGCATGCATGAGTGATCCCATTGATGATGCATAATTTGTATTTATAGATTATTTTTGATCTTGATCATTGCTGCCATTATTATTCAGTGCAAGTTGTTGGATTGCTAAGTGGGTGTGCAGCCATCCAATTGATTGGCATGAACAGTCATCATAGTCTATGTGAGCATATGTGTACCATCCCTCCACCACCTATTGAATGCTTTTTTAGTAGTATCCTTTTACTCATTCTTCATCACATACTTGCACTTTTGCTGAGTCACTTTATACTTGACCCTTCTCTTCCTTTTTTGTTCTGTATCCTCAAACTTCTTGAAATCCTCCATATATAAATCATGTTGTATGTATCCAAGCACCTCAGTCTGCTATATGCTGTGACTGAGGTGAGCATTCTGTAGCTGTATGCTCCTATTACCTCATGCTGACTTGTACTTAGTTTGTGTGCTAGGTGATTACATAATACTAGTCTGCTATATCCTGCAACTGAGTTTGTGCACTAATAATCCAACACAAGTTTCATATTCAGGTCACATGATATTGAGTTGGGGTTGCAATCTTGCATGTTATATTTTGCAAGCATTGCTTCAATGTATGTATTTTGTTTGTGTGATGGTGATTTTTCCCATCACACAGTCTCAAGTTATCTTGATACCAACAAGCTTGCTTGATTCTCCAAGATCTGTAATTTCAAATAATTTCCCAAGTTCCCTCTTTAGGGAATTCATTAGGGATTTGGATTTGGTGAAAAGCAAGAGGTTATCAATCCATATTGTAATTATCTCAATCCCATGTTTATTCCATATATATATGCATGGGTTGCTGTCAAGTTTCTGAAATCCTTGTATATGCAAATTTGTGTCTAATTTGTGATTCCATTCTCTTCTAGACTGTTTTAGTCCATACAAGGTTTCTATGAGGTGACACAGTTGAGATGTTCCATCATGGAAGCCTTCAGGTTGTTTCATGTATATTTCCTCTTTTAGCTAATCATTTAGATATATACCCTTTATATCTATTTGTTGTATTTCCCAATTTTCTTCAATAGCTAATGCCAATATGGCTCTGATTGTTTTGAACTGTACAACTGGTACAAATGTTTCATTATAGTCTATGTCTGGGACTTGTGAGAATCCTTGTACCATGAGTCTGGCTTTGTATTTTTGTAGATCTCCATTTTTACTGTACTTTTTGACAAATACCCATTTATTTGTAATTGGTTGCCTATTTTTAGAAGCATCTGTCAACTCCCATGTATCCATTTTTTTGAGTGTGTCTGATGGCTTTCTCCTATTCTGACCATTCAGGGGATTCTTTAGCCTATTTTAATATTTTTGGATCTTTGGTTCCTATATTGCTTTCATTAAATGCAATATATATTTGTTCAGCAGATGATGTATTTTTGTCATCATCATCATCATTATTTGTAATTCAGATAGATCAAAATAATTTTTCTGATTTGTTGTTTTATCATTTTCTATCCTTGCTATTTTCTTTTTATGTGGGTGCTCATGATCATGATCTGATTTTTGCTTTGTGTGATGATTATTATTTTCAAGCTTGGATGTCAAGGTGCTCATTGGCACAGATGTTTTGGGATTTTCTCCCTCAACTCAATCATCCAACTTGTGTTCACCTGGTTTCCATATGGGGAAACAAAAGTTACAAGATATTTTTATCTGCTTTGTTTGTATATTCTGATATTTGACCACTTTAGGTCCATCTGAGTAATACAAAAAAATATTTTTGTGTGATTTTAGGTTTAAATTTATGTTTTTGATCCTCATTAAGGATCCAGATGGCAACTGAATTCCTGTAACATGGATATGTCAGGTTGCTTACCTGTCCATTCTTGATGTGGTGTGGCATCAGGGACAGATCATGTATATGTATGATTTTGAATATATGCAGCATGATGAACTGCTTTGGACCAGAGTATAAAGGGTAAATCCCTGTGAAAAATCATTGCTTAAGTGAGATCAAGTAAGGTGTTACAACACCAGTGCCTTACTACTACAAAATAGTACACTATAGTTGTAGTTACTACCCTTATGATACTTACTGGATCATTGACGCAAAGGATCCTTTAGTAAAGACCCCTAAACATTCTTTACATACATTTACCTACCTTTTCTGTATACTTCTTTTCTATTTCCTCCTTATCTAAATTTGTACAATACCCACAATACACTTCTATATTATCCTAGACTCACCTAGTAGCTAGCACCTTATTTAGATCATAGGATATGACACAGCTTGGTCTGTGCTCATACTCCTAAAGTATAAACAGGAGTCCAATTGTATCATCTATCTTAGCCTAATCCACTTGTACTTTTGTTGGCATTCAGTTGTGAGACTTGAGCTACTAAGTATTGAGAAAGAAGCTACTTATCAATCCTTGTTGTATTTTCACTCATCACTCTACTCTTTTATCTTGCCAGCTATATTGGTCACTATAAAATTGTCCAGCCAGTATGGTACTGAAGGTCATTGCACCTGAAGTCATAACACTTGGATTAGGCTGTTATCCACTGCTTGGACACTAGGGCTAAGGTGCTGTGGTCTTGAAAGAGATTCCACATTTACTCCCAATTCACAAGGATAAATGACATATGGGTCATTGCCTAAGATTTCATTTTGCTTATCCCTTGACATGCTTGAGAGGAGCCCCTGAGAAGGGTGGATTTTTGACTCAAATAGATAGATCTTTGAAGATAGCCTCTTTGGGCTGTTTATGGCATCAGGGTTGTGCTTGAATAAGCTTTGTCTGACTGGGTTAGCCAAGCTGAGGATCTATACAGTATGTGGTACCAAAAGGCTGAGGTTGAAGCAACCCACAAAGGTAGCCATTGTGATGACTGATCCATCACTGAGATTGTGCAGTGGTAAACACCATGAGCCAAACCAGTCTCCTAAGTTACTCAATTAAGAGCACCTAGTGAAGAACTCTGTGAGACACCTTTTGTGAGGTGAACACAAGAGGACAAGACTGGAGGACATTTGGTGGAGTGTCACACCTTTATATACTAAACTAGGGTTTACATCTGTTTGTACACATGTGGTCTAGTTTGTACACTAAGCTAAATATACCATTGGTACTGGGTTTGGATATACATAGCCAAGATAAGAGGAGATAATGCTGTTGGGCAACAAATATAGAATGTATAAGTTTGCATAGGTTTGAAATAGCTGATGGAGCATGAGACAGATAGCCAAGCACAGGTATGCACTGGTTTACATAGCTGCATGGAAGTCCATGTACAGGTTCATGCACAGCCTAGATAAGAGGGTTTAATGCCATTGGCTGGGCAAGTCATGATGAGTCATTGTGAGTCAATAAGTTAAGGGCAGGTCAATGAGGGGTATGTACTATTGACTGGGTGAACCAGGATCAATGAGCAACATATGCCATTGAGCCAGAATAAATAAGATCAAAAGCATAGCCAAGATAGAGTAGGTTATTGCAATAGGTCAGTATAAATAAATGGATAGCCAGAGTGTGGGAAAGCAGAATGGATGTGGAAGCAAATCAAAAGGAATGCCATAGGGGTTCCATGTCCATACAGTGAGCAACAAAACCATTATAATACCTAACCTCAATCTGGTATGCAAGGTGCACCACAATCACATATAGGAATTTCACTTAGCTTTGGTGAGACCAAATATAGTAGTCACTCTTGGCTACAAATCATCCCCCCAGGTCATGTGATTAAATTCACAGGCTCATGAGATATACTCCAATTAATCTAGGGTACTTATTGTAACAGTTTTGTTGCTGACATAGAAATATGTGAAATTGACATATTTTGAGTTGTTTTTACATAATATATTGGTCACATGATGTATACAAAGCCTTCAATGGTACAAACAAATTAAAATATTGCTTCTTTTTCCACTACCACCATCATGAAATCTCTTTCTACTGAACAAATCACTTATATCACTTCTCTTCTGGAATTGGGTCAAACCACTTGCCAGATTTCTGGTGCTACTGGCCTCAACCACTCTACTATCAGTAGAATCCATTCCAAATACCTTCCCAACCTTTCCAAAGCCACTAGTGGACAACCATCTCTCATTACTCCCACTAATATGTGACATGTTATTCATTTGATTGGGATTGGAAAGGCTGAAAATGCTATCCAAGTCAGCCATACACTCTCTGCTATCAAGAACCATTCCATCTCCTCCCAGACTGTGTGCTGCCATCTCAAACAAGCAGGAATAAAGGCTGTAGTCAAGCAAAAGCAGCCTCTCCTTTCCAAGCATCACAGATAGGCCAGATTAGACTTTCTTGAGAGTCATCAGCATTGGACTGTAGAGGATTGGAAGCAAGTTATTTGGTCAGATGAGACCAAAATTAATTGCATTGGGTTAGATGGTAGGAAATGAGTATGGAACAAGACAGGGGAGAGCCTTAGTGATAGGTTTATGGAAGGAACAGTGAAGTTTGGAGGAGGTTCTTTGATGATGTGGGGTTGTATGACTTGGGAAAGGGTGGGAATGGCTTGCAAGATTGATGATAGGATGGATGCTGACCACTATGTACAGAATTTGGATGATGAGCTTCAAAGAACCCTACAATATTATGGCAAATCTCCAAAGGATATCATTTTCCAGTAGGATAATAACCTCAAGCACACTCACAAGAAGGCTAGGGATTGGTTTTCAGACCATGATTATGAGATCATGGTGTGGCCTGCTCAGTCTCCAAACTTCAATCCTGTAGAATGTTTGTGGTTTCTTCTCAAGAGAAGGCTAGCAGATTATCCTGAGCTACCCAAGGGGATATTGAAACTTTGAGAGCATATTCAGATAGAGTGGGAGAAGATTGGAATAGAGCACTGTCAGGAGTTGATCTAGAGTATGCTCAGAAGGATTCAGGAGATGATTGGGGCCAAAGGAGGATACACTTCATACTAATTTATGATACCCTTGATATCAGGAACAAAACTATTGCAATGAGTACTCTTGATTAATTGGAGTATATCTCATGAGCCTGTAGTTTTAATCACATGATCTAGAGGGATGATTTGTAGCCAAGAGTGACTATTATATTTGGTTTTATCAAAGCTAAGCAAAATTCCCACATGTGATTGTGGTGCACTTTGCACAAAGGTCTAGATATTGAATGGAGAACATGGTTGAAGACTAGGCAAAGAAAAAACAAAACAAACAAACCACCAAGGTCATTATATGGTAGTAACAAGGCAACTAGATGAGTATATGTTGGTAGGCAATAGTCAATCCCACAACAAAGTGTCCTGGTATTGAAGCACTTTGAGGAAGGTACTCTGGTAAAACCAATGGGCAAAAAACACTAAGAGAGCAAACTGAGGGCTCTCTGGTATGGCATCATACCTTTATATACTAAACTAGGGTTTACATCTGTTTGTACATATGTGGTCTAGTTTGTACACTAAGGTAAATACATCATTGGTCCTGAGTTTAAATATGATAAGAGGGAATAATGCCATTGGTGCTGTGTTTCAATAAATAAAAGGGTAAGTGGAATAAATAAAGGATCAAAGGGAAGTGGATAGCCATGTATAGGTTTGCATAGTCTTGTGGGGTTCTGTGCACAGGATCAGCATAGCTAATATAGGTGTTATGACTTTTCTCCATTCTATGAGTTTACTACTACTTTTCTTTCAGTTTATCGCATATTTCTTAGACGCTTTAATGCATCATGTATGTTTAGTCAAGATCTGTTCCAACACAGATCTTTCCTTTTCCCTTTCTATATGCTTACTCATTACAATTAGGCGATCGTCTGTTCCAACACGGATTTTATTTTTCTTTTCTGTATTTCATATATTGTACAATTCATCTTCAACCAATTGGCTATTCTCTTCCACTTGTATGATATTCTCATTTCCTTATTTTCTCTTGGTCCATGCGAGTTCACGATTAGTACTTAAACTGTTGATAGTCAAGCTTGTATCTTAAGCTAGATCTACTTGAGACTTGAGTCTAATCCACTCTTTCCTCTTGAATGTGTCAGAGCTCACATCATTGAACCTTTGCCTCTGCTTCACTCTGATACAAATCCTTCTGTGAAGGTAGTCTCTTTGGCCATTGTACCATTGAGCTGACTTGTTTGCTTTATCGAGTCTATGTTTGTTCCTATCCAGACCAAGCATAACAAAAGATCTAGCTTACTCCTCGACCTGGTCCATTGTTGTTGTGGTCCCCACCCCGATCCAGACACTGATGACCCGCATCTCTCGCTGTTGCAGCCCCCTCTGATTCAAAATTTCTTCCAGACCTGTCCTACCACATGTTGGCATCTGGGAACCAAGAAATGAGTCCACCCACAACTCAGAATCAGAAGAAACAGTCCCCTCAGACTCCACCAGATCCTCAACCCCTGATCTATCAGAAGAACCACCCAGATCTCCTTCATCCCATCTGTTTGCTCTTCTATTCCCCTCTTGAATCCCGTTACCTGAACCATCCCCTGTTACAGCAGTCCTTTCTACTTCCACAGTACCTCCTCCTCCTCATCCTGTCCCCAATCATCCACCTACCTTATAAACCCCTTGACTACCTGCTGTAACCCCCTCCACCATGTCAACCTCGAAAGCAATGGAACTGAAGATTGGTGCCCCTGATGACTTTGATGGGAGCTATGACAAAGCTGAAGAATGGCTGCTTGCAGTTAAAACCTATCTCTTTATCAATGAAACCCTATATGATACTGACAACAAAAAGATCGGCTATGCCCTCTCCTATATGAAGAAGGGTGCTGCCCTCAGTTGGGCTATGTCCTTCCAAAAAGAAAAGCTGGCTGCTTCACTGCCATCATTCAGGAAGTATACTGACTTCCTTGACTTATTCAAAAAGACCTTCTAAACAAAGGAAACAAAGATCGCAGCCCTGGGAAAGCTGCAGAACCTTGTTATGACAAAAGATAAGCACACCATATGGTCGCTCAAAGATTATATTGCAGAGTTTTCTATCTGCTGCAATGATTCTGGGATCACTGACCAAATGATCCTTATAAATTTCTTCGCTAAAGAGCTTCACCCAGTCCTTTGAACCCACATCTACATGATGGAAACAGTCCCTATGGATATCACAATGTGGATTGCCAAGGCAATTCATTTCAGAAATCAACAAGACATCATGTCCTCATTCAATAACTGACCCTCGATGTTCAGACCTTCTACCCCCGCTTACTAACCATAACCTTGCCACTCCACCCCACCTCATGACCCCGACACTATGGATGTTGATGCCATCCAACTCTCCAACTCTCAATGTGATGAATACTGCCGAAAAGGCAACTGTTTCAATTGCAGGGAACATGGCCACTTAGCATGTAATTGCACTAAGAAGAACAGGACTGGTCGTTGACCTCCTCTGCTGAAGAAGACAGAAGAGCGAAAGGTGAGAAAGGTGATGAGGGTGGAAGAGATCAAAGAAGATCTACTGAGGTTAGAAGAGGTAGAAGATGATGAAGAAGACACAGCCTTCATAGCCAACATCTACAAGAACCAAAAGGGTTTTTATTAGGGGATTCTCATTTGACACAAGTCTCCCCTTTTTCTTGTAAAATGCTTACTCCTGTACTCCTAGATGATTCAAAATATGCATCTGTCCATCTTGCCATTCAAACCATCAACCCCTTGAGCACCCTTAAAGTTGTCAACATCACCGCCCTCATCAATAGCAGTGCCAAAATCTCCTGTATCGATTGGGACTTCGTTAAGAAGCACCACCTTCCTTTGAACCACTTGGAAAAACCGTTCAAAGTACAAAATGCTGACCACTCAGATAACAAAAACAGAATGGTCAAGTTCACAACCACTGTCATTACCTGTATCGGCATGATCACCCAGAAACTTCTCCTTCACATCATCCACTGTGAACAAGAAAACGTCATCCTCAGACACCCCTGGTTAAAAGCCACCAACCTGAAAATCGATTGGAAGAAGAAGACGGTCAAGATTGACGAGAAGCTCAATCAGTCTATGGATCAATATTTTTCCCATGCAGGTAACAGGGCAAAATATACCTCAAAGAATTCCAGAACATCGGAATGACCTCCTATAGGTCACCAAAACTACAAGACTGAAGAACAATGCATTCTCTCCATTTACCTCGATGGAGAAGATCCCAACTATTTCCTCAAAGAGGCACACAAATCCTACATGGTTGGACGCATTACCTGAGCAGCATCTAGATTTTTCCTGAACTCTCCTGTGACTAAACAACTCAGGAAGATAACCTTGTCTACAGAACTCGCCCAACAGGCAGAGCAAGAGAAACCGAAGCCTACGCTTCCGACTGAATACAAAGATTTCGCTTCTATCTTTGAAAAAGAAGCTACTGATCATATTCCTCTGTCCAGGCCATATGATCACCCAATTCACCTTGATGACACCTTCATTCCCAAGATGTCCAAGATATATCTGCTCGCCCCTGATAAAAAGAAGGTGGCAGAAGACTTCATCGAAGAGAACCTTTGAATGGGTAAGATCCACCCTTCGAAGTCACCCCAACCATTGCCCTTCTTATTTGTCAAAAAGAAGAATGGAGGCCTCTGCCCTTGCCAAGATTACAGGTATCTGAACGAACACACCGTTTGCAATACCTACCCTCTCTCACTTGTCTCTGATCCTGTAGACAAGTTCAGAAGCACGAAGGTCTTTACCAAATTCAATATATGTTGGGGGTACAACAATGTATGCATCAAAGAAGGCAATCAATAGAAGGTGGCATTCATAATGCATAAAGGGTTATTTGAACCCACAGTGATGTTTTTCAGACTTACAAACTCACCACCCACCTTCCAAAGAGTTATGAACGATTCCTTCCAAGATATGATTGCAGAAGGATGGTTGGTCATTTATATGGATGACCTCTTAATTTTCTCAACCAATGACGAAACTCACACAGTGCATACTAAGCTTGTCTTACAGTGCATGAAAGAACTAGACCTTTGTCTCAAACTGGAAAAATGCAAGTTTGTGACAAATGAAGTAGAATATCTGGGTATGATTATCAGACCAGATCAGATTACCAGGGATCCTGTAAAATTACAAGGAATCTCCAAATGGCCAATGCCAAAACAAGTCAAGGATGTTCATTCCTTCCTTGGCTTTGCTAACTTTTATAGGCAATTTATCCCAAAATATTCTGACATCACCCAACCCCTCCTTGACTTGACAAAGAAGAATGCCCCCTGGAACTGGTCCCAGAGTTGTGAGGAAGCATTCCAAAAGTTGAAGAAGATTTTTCTCTCACAGCCTGTCCTTACAATGCCAAATATCACCCAACCCTTCGCCATCACTACTGACACCTCAAAGTTTGCCTCTGGAGGTGTACTCCTCCAAGCCGATTCCAATGGAGAATGGCACCCTTGTGGCTATCTCTCCCAGACCTTCGCTGCTGTGGAACGAAACTACAATATTTACGATAAGGAGCTTTTGGCTGTAATCTGTGCTCTGAAAGCGTGGTGCCACTATCTCCACAGATCCCCTCACACGGTGCAGGTTTTCACCGATCATAAGAACTTGACATACTTCCGTCAACCCCAGTATGACACTACGTCAGCACATTTATTCGCTGCGCTTTTTGGTCTGCCATGCTTTTTCTTGGCCTGCTGCACTTTTTCTTTGATGCTATGTCAGCACATTTATTCGCCATGCTTTTTGGTCTGCTGCACTTCCTTGGCACTCGGCCCCCACCATGCTTCTCAATGTTGCATTTGCACATTTATCCACCGCACTTCCTCGACCCCCACTGCACTTTTTGGACTCACATCACATTGCCCCTTTTTGATGTTATGTCTGCATAATTATTTAGCTCAGACTATGCACTTTTTTCAATTAATTGTATGCTATATATATGATTGTTAGGCAACAACTTCATTGGTAGTGCTGTAGTGGGCACGCAACAGCGTCCCCCTCACCCTCGTCGTCATTATAGTGGACTCTGCACTTGTGTCGTCCTCGCATCCTCCCCCTCGTCCTGTTGGTGGGTACATTGACATGTTGCCCTTGTCACTGTTGTTGTCACCGTGGCGGTAGGTACATAGTTGCGTCGCTCTCGCCCTCCTTGACATCATGCTGGTGGTGGGCACGCGGTCACGTCCCCTCGCCCTCGTTGTAGTTATCGTTGTGGTTGGAGAACCAGGCGCTTGTGTTGCTACCCTCGCCTCGATGTCGTCATAGTCGTCATCCTGCCGGTGGGCACATGGCTGTGTCACTTTCGCCCTTCGTTGTCGCTGTGCGGGTAGTAGGTACACGGTCGCCATTGTCATTGTGGGTTGCTGAAATGCGGCTGTATCACCCTCACCCTGCGGCTAGTGAGAACATGGTCCCGAGTCACCTCGCTGTCGTTGCTGTGGTGGGGGGCACACTGTCGCGTCATTCCCGCCATCGTCATCGTCTTCGCTGTGAAGGGCACGCCGTTGTGTTGCCCGCCCCCATCGCCATCATCACTGCAGTGGTGGGCAAGCAGTTGCATCGCCTGTTCACGT
>JBBPKB010000256.1:0-15762 GCA_038089035.1 Boletellus dicymbophilus
TAGGCTAAGGTAGATGGTACATGCGAGCCCCTATTTATACTCTAAGGAGTATGTGCACAGACCAAGCTGTACGCTTTCCTACGATCTAAATAAGGTGCTAAGTACCAAGTGAGCCCAGGATAATACATAAGTGCAATGGGGATGTGTACAGATTTAGATAAAGAGGAAATAGATGAGAAGTGTACAGGAAAGGTAAATAAGGGTTGTGGTTATGTAATTAGAGGGTTTTACTTGCAGATCTTTTGGATCAATGATCCAGTAAGTATTCCAAGGGTAATGACTACAACTATAGTGTACCATTTTGAATAGGTATTCTACTGGTGTTGTAACACTAGCTCACTCACTAATCTCAATGAGGGGTTCCACAGCCAGCTGTGCTAGGAGCATAAAGTCCAGTCTTGGTGGGCAGGGCCACACCACTTTCTTGTGCACAATCAATGCCATATGACAGGAGTGAGGGGAGAGAGAAACATGACCACCTCGACCAGACTGCTGACATTCCATGGCTACTGGTGTCATCTCCAGCTCCTGCCAGCACAATTGACAATGTTTGCTCTGGCACACTCCCTTCCTTTTGTGCTCCCACATCCAAAGTATGATAGTTGCTGCTTGCCAGTTAGTATTGTAGCATGATATGATATACAAGCTTTTATTAGTGCACCCTCTGTAGCTATAGTATTCCATCCCTCTGCTTTTTTCCTGATGTGTAGAGTATGTGCACCCAGCTCTACTTACCACTACCATCCTTCCAGCAATCCCCTGCTGTCTAGTAGTGCCCAGTAGTCTAACGTGCCCAAGTAGTGAGGGCCCCTTGACTGCTAATCTGTTAGGACTTTCAAGATATCACACCAAGGCGCACTCAAAATGAGGCGTCGACTCGGAGGAGAAATGAGTATTCCAAACTTAAGGAAAATACATTGTACAAACCGACTACTTATATACTATTATACACGAGGTAACAATGAGGTATGACATAGTGTGACATCATAATGATGTCATAGACTAGATTGAACTAGAACAGTGAAGAAGTGAAGAGAAGAAGAACGATTCTGACATTACCCCCTTTTTAAGGAGTGACGTCCTCGGCACTAGAGGGAAAATCAAAACAAGATTCATTGAATTTTTTATATGTTTTTCGGAATTCAAGAAAATCGGGAGAGGTAAAAAGGGAAGAGGAAGATGAAGAAATTTCCAAGTGTTTACAGATAGGACAGATACAGGGCGGATCAGGTTTGGAGGAATTGTATCGGAGTTGAAGAGTTTTTTGAGGACGAGGAGCAGTCGGATGAGAGTGATAGAATTTTTTAATTTCGTTTTGGGCATTGGTCAATTTATCAAAAGGGATCCATTCATTTTCTTCAGATGGATATCCTTTCCATGCAACCAAATATTCAATTTTATTTCGTCGTCCTTGTGATGCTAAGATTTCTTCAATTTCTTGTTCTTCTTGTCCATTTATTATATCCGGTGGAGGGGAAGGAGCTTTTTGTTGGGAGGGAAAAGATCCAGGTGTATAGGGGTGTAGTAAGGATTCATAGAATACAGGATGTATTCCTCGCCATTTTGGATCTAATTTTAAGCGATAGGCTGCCGGACCTTCCCTTTTTATGACTTTAAAGGGGCCATACCTTTTATCGCCTAATTTTTTTGATGGTCGCTCCGATCAGATATTAGTTCCTTCAAGTAGAACAAGATCTCCTTGTTTGTATTCGACAGAAGGTCATACTTTTCGGTCATAGAATTGTTTCATGTCATTTACAGCATGCTCGAGGGACGATTTGGCTATTTTAAAGCTTGCTTGCATTGATTCTACGAATTCTTTGGCTGATTCATTTTGGACCTGTTTACGATGTTCGCCTCGTAGATTAGGTTGTTGCCCAAAGTTGAGCATGAAAGGGGAGTATCCAGTTGATGATGTTGGTTTTTGATTGTGGGCAAATTCTGCTAATGTGAGCCAATCTACCCAATCATTTTGTGGATGGTTTGTATACAACCTAAGGTATTGTTCTATCGTGGCATTATATCGTTCTGTCTGTCCATCTGTTTGTGGATGATACACTGTGAATGGATTTCCTTCGATATCTAACAATTTAAATAACGATTCCATAAAGGATGAAATGAATTGAGGACCTCGGTCTGAAATAATCTTTATAGGTATTCTGTGCAATTTAAATATATGGTCTTGAAAGAGTAAAGCTACGCCTTTTGAGGTAATATCTGTCGAAATAGGAAAGAGATGAATCATTTTGGAAAATCTATCTACAATTGTTAAAATGGCATTTTTTCCTTGACTTTCTGGTAATGGTCCAATGATATCTACACTAATGATTTCCCAAGGCGAAGAAGGAACTTGATTTGGGTTTAATGGGGTTTTTATATTTTTTGTGCTACTTTTTGTTTTTTGACATTTATCGCATCCTAATACATATTTTTCAATGTCTTTTCTTATAGTAGGCCAATAATATTTTGAGAGTATCAAATCACGGGTTCTACATATTCCAGGATGTCCAGCTGTTGGGTGGTCATGGTGTTGTTGGATGATGGATTCTCGGAGTTTGTCGTCTTTTGGAATATAGAGTAATGATCCATGATATATTATTCTATTGACTTTTTTCCAAGTTTCCAGTTTTAGCTGTAGTCCTTTTGTGGTGTATTTCTCAGATTTGTGTTGGATTTTTGCAACTGTTTCTTCTATGGATTGCATCTGTTGTGTGAAAAGAGATTTGGGAAGAAGGATCTGAGCTTTGTTTGGCTCTACCCCCTTTTCAAAGTCTGGCCTCTGGGACAGAGGATCGGTGGGATTTGACTTGCCAGGGTGGTGGGTTAGGGTGAAGTGGTAGTTTTGAAGGAGTAATTGCCACCTGGCTTGTCGTCGTGAGAGATCCTGAGGTTGTTTGAAAAAAGTGAGGTTTTGATGATCCGTTAGAATCTCAAAGGGATGTTTTGCGTCTAGGAGATAATGATGCCATTCTGTCGAGGTGAAGATTATTGCCAACATTTCTAGATCAGCAGCGTGGTAATTTTTCTCAGAGTCAGACAGAGATCGGGAGATGTATGCAATGGGATGCCATAGTCCGTTTTGTTTTTGAGAAAGTATTGCTCCTAATCCTATGCCTGATCCATCAGTTTCAACTTTGAATGGATCCGTTTCGGTGGGCATGGCGAGGATAGGGGCTTCTGTTACTGCCATTTTTAGAAATTCAAAGGTGGATTGGTATTCTTCTGTCCACACGAATTCTTTTTTAACCGAAGTGAGCGCATTCAGTGGTTGCGCTATTGTTGCAAAATCTTTTATGAATCTTTGGTAAAAATTGAGGAATCTGAGGAAACCTCGTAGTTCTTTTTGTGTGGAAGGAATTGGCCAATCTAAAATTCCCTTGACTTTGTTTTGGTCCATTTTGACCGATTGATGACCTACGACGAGACTGAGATATTCTGTTTCGGTCTGTTCGAACTTGCATTTCGTATGCTTTAGGTACAATTTATTTATTCTCAATATTTCAAGTACCTCTGCTACTATAAGGCGATGTTCGTCAAGAGTAGTCATGTATATCATTATATCGTCCATGTAGACCACCACTTTTCCTCAATTGATCAGATCTCGGAATAAGTGATTCATCATTGTTTGGAAAGTAGCCGGCGAGTTGGTCAAACCAAAGAACATTACAAGTGGTTCAAAGAGTCCTCGATTTGTCCTGAACGCTGCTTTCCATTCATCTCCATCCTTCATTTGAATATTATTGTAACCCCATCGAATATCGAGTTTGGTGAAATATTTGGCATTTTTTAATTTGTCAATTAACTCGGATATTAATGGTAAGGGGTAGTGGTTTTTTACAGTGACTGCGTTTAATTTTCAATAATCTTGGACAGGACGTAGTTTACCATCTTTTTTCTTCACAAAGAAGAAAGCTGAAGCAAATGGGGATTTTGATGGTCTTATTCTCCCAGATTTAAGATTTTCTTCAAGGAAATTATCTAATTCTTTTTGTTCCTCAAGTGTGAGATTATACGTTTTACAATTGATCACGTGATCTCCTGGGAGTAGTTCAACCGCGTGGTCCCATGGTCGATTTGGTGGTAATTCATCAAAATTTTCTTTATCAAAGACATCCTTGTATTTGTGGTAATGGACTGGTACCACATTCTCGAAAGTACGTTCTTTTTTATTATTATTCGCTTCTATTGCTAACTCCATTGATAATGTCATTCTCATCTCCATCCAGTCGTCAACATTTATGCGGAAGAGGCATTCGTCCTCTCGTTTATCGCTTTCGTCGTCGTCCACTAGGATTAGATCTGGGAGGCGATGGTCTTTTTGTGTGAGTTTGATGCTTCCCTCTTTCCAATTTATCTCTGGATTATTCTTTTTTAGCCAATCATATCCGAGATAGATGGGATGAGTAGAGAGCGTCATTATTGCAAGAGAAAGTCGTTCGGTATGTTGTTCAATTTCTAATTCTATTTCAGTGAATTGTGAAATTGAACCATTTGCGTTTTTAGTCCTGTTGGCATTATATACTGGGATTGGTATTGGAATTTCGTAGATAGGTAATTTGTTATCCAATATGAATCTTTTGTCAATAGCCGACACATTACATCCAGAATCGACTAATGCAATAATGGGAATTTTAAGCCCTTCTCTGGAATTTATCTGGGCTTTTAATTCAAGCGAATTGTGAGAGCGTTTTCGAGTTACAAAGCGGGGTTTTTGTTGCAACTCTTTTAAGGAAAGGCAAGCTTCACTCATGGAGATCACTCGAATTTGTTGTACAAGTTGAGGGGTTACCTCATCTTTTCTGGAGTCGTGAACGAACATTTTAAGATGTCGTATTGTTCGTTCTTCATCTTTGTTGTCAGCCATTGTTTTTATCCATTGGGCTGACCAGGGATCGACAGTGTTCATCCAATTCTTTCGACCATTGTCTCTAAGCATTGCAGCTGCCCGAAGGTGTGCAGTCTGTTCAGTTTTATCGGTCGGGTTCACAGCCACCTGATCAGGGTGCATGTCTACCCAAACAGGATTAGTCCTTTTCAAGATTTGGACAATTTTTGGTTTTGCGAGTTCTTTTTCTTGCTGTTCTCGCATAACAGCTAGTTCTCTTATATTGTATGCTTTTGGGAGAACTTTTATTGAGGAAATTTTTATTGGTTCAAGCGCTTCGTATCCCTCATTTCTCAGCGCTTTAATTTGATTGGTGGAGTAAAGAGGTGTTACCCCCTTTTCAATGTCGATGTCCTCGTCGACGTCATCGGTCATTTCGTTTTTAAGAATTTCATATTTATTCTTATTAACTACTGGTACATTTTGAATAGCAGCGGACCGAAAGTCTACTGTTCGTTTCCAAAACCCTGTTTTTCATCTACATTTCTTATCTTTTCTGCCAATTCTTTTTGGGAAAAGAATGAGATATTTTTGCCCTTATAAGTGATGGCACAGTATTGTCTGGTGTGGGGTCGGAAGTGCTCTTGGCATGGCCAAGGTTTTCCACAATATCGGCATTTACCCTCAGCATGGGCCTTCGATATATCCATGGGAGCTCCTTGTCCAGTGAAAGTTCCAACCTGATTGGGATGTATTTCAGGTTTTGGTGGGGGAGAAGATGAGACAGAAGGTTTGGGGACATTGAGGATGAAAGTGGGTTTTCCAAAGGGTTTCCACTTTTGCGTTTCTTTTACTTGGCCATCATTTCGTCCTTTTCGTCGGAGATCAGTGCGTTCCAATCGTTTTTCAGTATCGATAAGGGCACGTTCCCAGAGTCCGACGTCATAGGTGTCCCGTACTTCGTGTTCATTGTCCTCAATTTTAGAAACAAGGTGTTCGTGCACTTGTTTTTGGATCAGCGTGACCAGCATTTAGCCATCTTGTTCCATATCCCAACCAGCATCTTCGACAAATTGATAGAATCTGACAAAATACTCTTCTATTGAGTCAGATTTGCCTTGTTTGAGCTCATGAAGCTCATTGTTTGCTCGTTCATTGAGACCAGTGGGTTCAAAATTAGATTTTAGGTTTTCTATGAAACCTTCAAATGAAAGTATTCGAGCGTAACCTTTTTTTGAGGTGAGATCGGCATATCTGCCAGCAGCATTGCTTCCTGTCATATAGGAGAGCACAGTAATGATTTTCTGACAGTCTGAAGGTTCTGTCACAAATCTGTCCAAATAATTTTCCACAGTTCGCCACCATGTGACAAACTTGGATTTCATTCCATCATATTTTTTGGGTTTAGCCGCGATCGACTTCCTGACTTCTCGTTCATTTCCGCATGGTAAATTCACATGGGGGGAGGGAGTTCCGATTCTAGAGGGAAATTGGGAGGAAAGACAAGAGGGTGCGAATTTTGATGGAATAGGTGGAGAACGTAATGGAGAAGGAGAATGGATGGTAATTTGTGGTTGTTGGAAAGGAAGAGGGGGAGGATCATTTGTTCCACCAGCTTGGACTTTTGCGAACCATTCCATGTACTTTTGTTGGAAATCTTCCATGGAAGTTGCTACGTATGGTGGTTGCAATAGTCGTGGAGAGGGAATAAAAGGTCTTGGAGATGGGGTAGAAACAGGAGAAGGCACATGAGAATCGCGAGGTGCCCAGACCGATTGTGAGGTTTCTCCAATAAAAGACATGTTTGGTGCAAATGCAGCGGGGGTACTGGTTTGTCAGCCAACAAGGTAAGGAAGGGTAAAGTCTAAACTTCTTTTCTTGGAAGAGGTCTCTGACAAGGTAGATAGCGGATCGGCTTCAAGAAGTCACAGTGGTGTGCCCTGACGTATATAAAAATGTGCAAGTACTCAGACACTTGTGCTTTTGGAAAGCACTCAAGATCTTATCTAATCCTATAGAGGGAGATGGTCTCAACTTCAAATTGAAGCATCAACCTTATAGAAAAGGGATTGCGTTACAATCGGCTCATAGGGATATGACCCCTGCACCAAAACTCATAATAGAATACAGATTAGGGAGACAGTGACAATGACGAAAAGTCAACTGCCAAAGGTGAAGAGAAAATGTTGAGGATGCCACGAAGGTTTTGAACAGCAGAGGTGACTCAAGCAGGGAGGATACTGGAATTATCCATGTGGCTACCATGGCAATACCAAATAACGGTGGTATACCAACGTGACGATAGGAGTAATCACATGAACTCCCGTGGATCGATCTGGCCCACATTCAGCAACGGCCTCTAGCGCTCCATTGATACGCCCAATAGTGCACTATTCAGAAGAGCAACTTTATCCTTATTTATAATGGCGGACAACTGTATTTGACAGCAGGTTATGGCCTGCTAAGCCTTGTACGTCACATGTACAAGCACGAGTGCCGAGCACCAGCCACTTAACCCTGTGGTCCGGGTGTAGAAAGTGTAAAGGCTGAGAACGCAAAGTGTGAACCAGAAAAGAGGCAAGAGTAAGGGTGAGGAGTCAAAGGCCACAAATGTGGGGTTGAAAGGGTAAGTTTGGAATAATGTTAGGACTCTCAAGATATCACACCAAGGCGCACTCAAAATGAGGCGTCGACTCGGAGGAGAAATGAGTATTCCAAACTTAAGGAAAATACATTGTACAGACTGACTACTTATATACTACTATACACGAGGTAACAATGAGGTATGACATAGTGTGACATCATAATGATGTCATAGGCTAGAGTGGACTAGAATTGTGAAGAAGTGAAGAGAAAGATATGATTCTGACATTACCCCCTTTTCAAGGAGTGACGTCCGCGGAACTAGAAGGAAAATCAAAACAAGATTCATCGAATTTTTTATATGTTTTTTGGAATTCAAGAAAATTGGGAGAAGTGAAAAGAGAAGAAGAGGATGAAGGAATCTCCGAGCGTTTACAGATAGGACATGTACAAGGAGGATCAGGTTCGGAGGAATTATATCAGAGTTGAAGAGTTTTTTGAGGACGAGGAGCAGTTGGATGAGAACAATGGAATTTTTTGATTTCATTTTGGGCATTGGTCAATTTATCAAAAGGAATCCATTCATTTTCTTCAGATGGATATCCTTTCCATGCGACCAAGTATTCGACTTTATTTCGTCGTTCTCGTGACGCTAATATTTCCTCAATTTCTTGTTCTTCTTGTCTGTTAATTATATCTGGTGGTGGTGGAGGAGCTCTTTGTTGGGAAGGGAAAGACCCAGGCATATAGGGATGTAATAAAGATTCATGGAACACAGGATGTATTCCTCACCATTTAGGGTCTAGTTTTAGACAATAGGCTGCCAGACCTTCCTTTTTTATGACCTTAAAGGGGCCATACCTTTTGTTGCCTAATTTTTTTGAGGGTTGCTCCGACCGGATATTAGTTCCTTCAAGTAGAATGAGATCTCCTTGTTTATATTCGACAGAAGATCATACTTTTCGGTCATAGAATTGTTTCATGTCATTTGCAGCATGCTCGAGAGATGACATTGCTATTTTAAAGCTTGCTTGCATTGACTCTATGAATTCTTTGGCCGATTCGTTTTGGACCTGTTTATGATGTTCGCCTCGTAGATTAGGTTGTTGCCCAAAATTGAGCATGAAAGGGGAATATCCTGTGGATATCATTGGCTTTTGATTATGGGCAAATTCTGCTAAAGTGAGCCAATCTACCCAATCATTTTGCAGATGATTCGTATACAACCTGGGATATTGTTCTATCGTGGCATTATATTGTTCTGTTTGTCCATCTGTTTGTGGATGATATGCTGTAGATGGATTTCCTTCGATATCTAACAACTTAAATAGAGATTCCATAAAAGATGAAACAAATTGAGGACCTTGATCCGAAATGATTTTTGTAGGTATTCCATGTAATTTAAATATATGATCTTGGAAAAGTAAAGCTATGCCTTTTGAAGTAATGCCTGTAGAAATTGGAAAGAGACAAATCATTTTTGAAAATCTATCTACTATAGTTAAAATGGCATTTTTTCCTTGACTTTTGGGCAAAGGTCCAATAATATCTACACTAATTATTTCCCAGGGTGAAGATGGAATTTGATTGGGGTTTAATGGTGTTTTTATATTTTTTGTACTACTTTTTGTTTTTTGACATTTATCACATCCTGATACATATCTTTCAACATCTTTTCTCACAGTAGGCCAATAATATTTTGAAAGAATTAAATCACGAGTTCTTTGTATTCCAGGATGTCCAGCTGTCGGATGATCGTGGTGTTGTTGGATGATGGATTCTCAGAGTTTATTGTCTTTTGGAATGTAGAGTAATGATCCGTGATGTATTATTCCGTTGACTTTTTTCCAAGTTTCCAGTTTAAGCTGTAGTCCTTTGGTAGTGTATTTCTTGGGTTTATGTTGGATTTTTGCAATCATTTCTTTTACAGATTGCATTTGTTGGTTGAAAAGAGATTTGGGAAGAAGGATCTGAGCTTTATTAGGCTCTATCCCCTTCTCAAAGTCTGGCCTCCAGGACAGAGGATCGGTGGGATTTGACTTGCCAGGGTGGTGGGTGAGGGTTAATGAAGTGTGACATGCTAACAGTAGAGACTGTAAGTCTCTAGTCAATTGTTACAACTTTTCCTTTTCCTTTTCCTTTTCCTTTTCCTTTTCCTTTTCCTTTTCCTTTTCCTTTACAATTACTTTTCCTCCAGATTACCACGTATTTCCCAGACGTTTTAAACGCATCATACACAATTAGTCATGATCCGTTCCAACACGGATCTTTCCTCTCTTCCTTCTTCGTGCTTACTCATTACGATTAGGTGATTGTCCATTCCAACACGGACTTTATTTTCCTTTCTTATATTTCGTATATCATAC
This sequence comes from Boletellus dicymbophilus, assembly GCA_038089035.1. Lineage (NCBI taxonomy): Eukaryota > Fungi > Basidiomycota > Agaricomycetes > Boletales > Boletaceae > Boletellus > Boletellus dicymbophilus. Next base: position 9,775 of record JBBPKB010000256.1, read on the forward strand.
GATTCCTCTTCAGCCAATTGGCTATTCCTTTCTACTCATACGATATCTTCTTTTCCTTATTTGCTCTTGGTCTATGCACGTTTACAATTAGTACTTAAACTGTCGATAGTCCAGCTTGTACCTTAAGCTAGATCTACTCGAGACTTGAGTCTAATCCACTCTCTTCCTCTTGAACGCATTGGAGCTCGCATCGTCGAACCTTCGCCTCTGCTTCACCCGATACAAATCCTTCTCCGAAGGTAGTCTCTTTAGCCGTTGTACTGTTGAGCTGATTGGTTTGCTTTATCGAGTCTACGTTTGTTCCTGCCCGGACCAAGTGTAACATAAACTCTGTACATAGTATTCTGTTTTGTAGAGCTTAGCTGGAATATTAAGTTAGTGAATCATCCTACCTTCATATCCTCATCTTGTTGTTGCTGTGTGACTTCTATCCTCTGTCTTAGTGCTTAGCACTAATCTCTGATCTGACTCCAACCCTCCTGAAATACCAAGGGCACTGAATCCTCTACAAGGGTACACCACATAAGGTGAAGCCAACACCCCATTTGACCAAACTCTACTTTATAGGAGTTACTCCAATTCTGTGATCAGTAGTTTAACAGTATATTCCAGTTACTGCTTGTATTGGATTCGTGCTCATGATCTCTTCCTTCATGAAACCCTGTTCACAAGCAATCACAACACCTTCCAGTTCCACTCATTCCAACTTGCTCTCCACCTTTGACAGCAGTCACCAAGGCTCTGAACCTGTCCATTGTTTTTACAGCTTTTCCACCTGTTACCACCTCTCTTCCTCATCACAAGTGCATACCTCTCTATAACCTTCTGTTCCTGATGTGTGCATTGGAGAGCCTTATGGTAACACCCCTGCTGGTCCTTCTGTTTTCCACAACCTCAGCAGTTGCAGTAACTCCAATGTTTCTATTGCACCAGAAGGTAGACTCTCCAACTCTGATTCTGACTCCCTTAGGAATGATTCCAACTCTAAGCCCTCTGAAGACAAGGAGTACATTCCATGTCACTTGCTCAGTAACCTAGCCAGTGCTATCTGCTTGCTCATTCAGTCTTCAAAAAGAAAACCTTCTGTCTTGCAGTGAACCAAAGTCTGAGAACCAGATCAATTTGATGGGTTGGATCCCCACAAACTCCAAGTTTTCTTGGTTCAGTGCAAACTCAATTTTCAGGACTGGTTGAAAGCTTTTGTGTTTGACCACACTGAGGTCACATTTGCTCAGTTATACCTAAAAGGTATGGCTTTGGAGTGGTTTGAACCAGATCTACTCCTATCTGGTGATCCCATGCTCTGACCTCTCTGGATGGACAATTTTAAAGAATTTGTTCTAGAGCTACAGATGAATTTCAGACCTCACAGCCCCATAGGAGATGCAGAGGACCAACTTAGTAATTTGGCCATGAAGAACAATGGTCAAATCAATATATATGTCATTGAATTTAATCACATCACATTGCAAGTCTAAGGCTATGGAGATGGTGCACTCCAGCATCATTTCTACAACAGCCTTCCAGACTGAATCAAAGATAAAATCTCACATGTTGGCAAATCCAGTATCCTATCCAACCTTTGCCAACTCACCCATGCCATTGACACACATTTTGGAAGCACAGAACAGAAGTTAGCTGGCAGGAAAAGCTTCCTAGTAACTCTCCCAAACCATCCAAATGATGCTCTATCTGCTCTATGTCCTCTCTCCCATCCTCTCCTACTTCTGTCCTATCCATCCCATCAGACTCTGCTCTTTCCAAATCCATTTCTGAATCTGTCCTTTCCAACACCTCCAGAGTAACCACTCTGCCTAAGCTGGATTTTTTGTCTGTTCTTAAGCAGGACAGCAAGCTCACTGAGGCTGAGCACTAGTGCTGCCTCAACCTTCAACTCTGTATGTTCTGTGGGCTCATAGGGCATGTTGCTTGTGAATGCCTGAAGTCTTCTTCCTGGGCATCTAAGGCATGTGCCAGCAGAACCTGTACTCTGGCCTCCTTTGAGGTAATCCATTAACCCAGGCCTTTATGCCCACTCCCTTGTTCTTCCTGCATGTTTTGGGTAGTATTGAACCCTTCCATGTGGTCAAGGGGGCACATGCCTGTTTGATGCATCTATTCTCTCTAATCTGAACCCTTACAACCTCTGGCAAGCTAGTCTTGTGCCTTACAACATTCTGATACTTTTCTGCTTCCTTTCTATTTGGTAGACCATCCAACTTTGATCATTCCTGCATTCCATTTGATTCCAGTATTGTTATGCTTGGTCCGGGTAGGAACAAACATAGACTCGATAAAGCAAACCAATCAGCTCAACAGTACAACAGCTGAAGAGACTACCTTCGTAGAAGGATTTGTATCGGGTGAAGCAGAGGCGAAGGTTCGACAATGCGAGCTCCGACGCGTTCAAGAGGAAGAGAGTGGATTAGACTCAAGTCTCGAGTAGATCTAGCTTAGTGTACAGGCTGGACTATCGACGGTTTAAGTACTAATCGTAAGTGCGCACAGACCAAGAGAGAATAAGAAAAAGAGGATATTGTACGAGTAGAAGAGAATAGCCGATTGGCTGAAGAGGAATCGTACGATATACAAAATACAGGAAAGGAAATAGAAGTCCATGTTGGAACGGACAATCACCTAATCGTAATGAGTAAGCGTAAAGAAGAGAAAAGGAAAGATCCATGTTGGAACGGATCGTGACTAATCGTATATGACGCGTTAAAGCGTCCGGGAAATACGCGGTATTCTGAAGAAAAGGTAATTGTAAAAGAAAGGGAAAAAGAAAGGAAAAAGTCGTAACATTACCCCCTTTGTATGGGTAAAGTCACCTGAATTTACAAAAAGAAAAATGTCAGTTTAAAAAGAAGTGAATGCCCATTCACCCGTGATATTGTCCCAGGCATCCTGATCATAATCTGGTTCTTCGTTCCAGAACATCTCATCGTCTTCTTTGTCATATCGCGGGATCTGGATCGTCATACTAAACCCAGAAGAAGTGGTGGCCCTAGTGGACGCGGTAACGGACGATTCGGCAGTTAGGGAAGTGGTAAAAGACGTATCTGCTACGTCTGAGTGAGGAGAGCCAGGTTCTGAAGGTGGAGAGTTTGCATCGGGGCTGAAAGTGCGAGGCCAGGGTTTGTCTATGTCTGGGGTAGCGTTCCACCCAGTAGGAGCAATGGTAGATGACTGAGGGGACGAGCGTTGAGAGCGACGGCGAGAGGATCAAGAAGAGGGTGGAGAATTGGATGGGGAGCGATGATGCCAATGGTAAGGGCATCTATACTGAGGGTGTCCAGGGGCGAGCTGATGACAGAAGGTGCAGCAGTAGAGGAGACAGTTTGCGCGGATATGTCCTAACCTCCAACAATGGAAACACGCTTGAGCATACATCAGGTGAGAAGGGGGAAGGGGAACGCTACTATAGGGCATCTCGGCAGCAATGAGGACCTGTTCTTCGGCAGATCCAATCAGGGAGGAGGACGTGGAAGGGGTAGATGGAGGTGGTAAGCCCAGAGGAGAACTTGGTGGAGTTGGGGAGTGAGGAGGTGGTACGGGAAGTGGTTCTTCGTCCTCGGAGTGGTTAATGATGGCGAGTTGATGAGCGGCTTCCTCAGCAACGGTCAATCCTCCAAGTTGTTCTAAGGCACGGGCGATGGTGTTCCTCTGTCCTCCAAGTGCTCTAGCCAGTATAGCACGCACAAGGGTCGGGGGATCTTCTTCCACAGGAAGAGCGGTCATGATGAGGTCATTGTTGCGAAGGGCGAGTACTAGGTAATGAAGAGGGGACAAAGGGGCAATCAAAGAGTCCAAAATAAGGGCAGCGTGTGAATCTAGAAAAACGGCCACCATCGAATCTAACAAAGAGGTATCATCAATGGGAGGAGAGAGTTCAGAAACGTAGGCGGGTTCAATGTATTCGTAAGTGGGAGGTTGTACAGGGGGAATGGCCATTGTTGCAGAGGTGAAAAGTAGTGTGAAGATGTTGATGGAGGATGGAACGAATCGAGGATGAAGGAGGGAAGACCTTGGGACGAGTCTTTTTATATTCGTTGAGGGCATCCTTGGCGTTCTTCAAATTCCGCTCGGGCTCCCAGGAGTTGTCAGTTGTGGGATATCCTTTCCACTTTATCAAAAACTCCTGATATCTCGGAGTTCCCCTATGCCATATCACCTGTTCCACTTCATATTCTTCTTCGCCTTCTATAAGTTCCAGAGGTGGGGCCGAGAAGTTCGGGCTGTGAGCGCCATTTTCGCGATAGGGAGTGAGGAGGGAGGCATGGAACATGTTGTGTATCTTCCACATTTGAGGGAGGCAGAGTCTGTATGTGATCGGAGATAGGACGTCAGTGATAGTAAACGGTCCTTCTCGTTTCGGCATAAACTTAGGGTTTGGCAGGGAACGTTTCAGATTCTGTGCTTCCAACCACACCTTGTCTCCTTTTGTGAATGGCGTAAAGGGCTTCTTCGATCGTGCCCTCATCACCTGTCTAGCCAGTTCGTGTGCCGCTAGTGCCTCTTCTCGTGCTGCGGAGAGGGTTCTAAGACGTTCTTCAACTGTGGGAAGGTTCGTATCTGAAATGATTGTGGGTAGGGGTTGGGGTTCGTATCCGTACATGAGGTAGAACAGAGATTGATTCGTGACGGAATGAGGGCGGTGATTGTGAGCAAATTCTGCTTGTGGGATCATGTCGGCCCAAGAAGTGGGGTTTGATCCGCAGAAGATCTGTAGGTATATTTCAACCTCTTGGTTAACGCACTCTGTCTCTCCGTCAGTCTGGGGGTGGTATGTGGTGGATAAGGAAAGGTCATATCGTAAGATCCTGGCAAGTTCTCTAGCGAATGCTGAGGCAAACTGTGGGCCTCAGTCGGAGATGATCTTGTCATAAAGGCCAAAGCGAGTGTAGACCTTTTTATAGAAAAGAAGGGCAATGCCTTCAGAGGTTATCATTTTCACAGTGGGGCAAAGAATTACCCCCTTCGTAAGGCCATGGTCTACCATGACCAGAAGAGTGTCAAATCCTCCAGAGAGAGGGAGGTCCGTAATCAGGTCACAAGAGATCTGTTGGAAAGGACGTGTTGCCGAAGAGGGAATAGGAAGGAGGGGAGGGGAGGTCGGGTGTGTGTTCACCTTGTTCTGCTGACATAAGGCGCAACCTTCAACATAACGTTTCACAAAAGAAGTGAGACCGGGCCACCAGAATTCCGCGGAGACAAGTTGGCGGGTTTTCAAATAACCAGGGTGGCCGGCAGTCGGGTGATCGTGATGCTTCTGGACACATGTTCGTCGTAAGGTTTCATCGTCAGGAACATACACATGGTCCTGGAAGGTCAAAACTCCAGCATCGAAGCGCCAGTCAGAGAGGCAGGATTGGAAGCAAGTTGGGAGTTGTTCGATTCCTTGGACAGTGGTTTGGACAATGGAATCGGAAGATGAGGATTGGACAAGGGCGTCTGAGAGGGAGGTGTCGATGACATTTACAAAGAGGTCAGCGGGAAGGAGGGTAACATCGGCGTTATCATCATCGGTGGCGGGGATGAGGTCAGGGCAGCGAGAGAGCGCATCGGGGCCAGAAAGATCTTTCCCAGGGACATGGGAAAACTTCAAATCGTAGTCGGCGAGGTCAAGTAACCATCGTGCCTGGCAACGGTTAAGGTTCTGTGGCTGACGGAAGTAGGTCAGGTTCTTGTGATCGGTGAATACCTGCACCGTGTGGGGAGATCCGTGGAGATAATGGTGCCACGCTTTCAGGACGCAGATCACAGCCAAAAGCTCCTTGTCGTAGATATCATAATTCCGCTTGGCGGAGGCAAAAGTCTGGGAGAGGTATCCACAAGGGTGCCAGTCTCCATTAGAATCAGCTTGGAGGAGGACGCCTCCAGAGGCAAACTTCGAGGCGTCGGTGGCGACGGCAAAGGGGTGGGTGATGTCAGGCATCGTAAGGACAGGCTGCGAAAGAAAAATCTTCTTCAATTCCTGGCAGGCTCCCT
>JBBPKB010000257.1:0-15762 GCA_038089035.1 Boletellus dicymbophilus
CCCAACCGGCGAATCTGTCAAACACCCGCATGATCCAAGTCTTGCAGAGATGTAGTAGAAGAACGGAAATCCGATGCTCATATGAAAGAGCCTACCTGATGACGAACATGTCGCCTTGAAGGCATTCTCTCACCTCACGAATAAAAAAATCTACATTAGGACCGCCCATGCCGATACACGCAACGGAGATAGGGACACCCCGATAACATCCAGTGATAGTCAGAAACCCCCGTTCAGAGTGTAGTGAGAACGGCTTGGGGAATGCATCAAAGTGTGTGGCGATGTGCTGCGCACGAGACGCCATGCCGACAGTGACCTGATTTTGAGTCAAGCGTGATCAGTTGAAAAAATGCTGCGTACTAATGATTGCAAGGTGGAACCTCACAATCCTGTTAGCTACTTCCCCCGGTTTTATACCAAGATGATATACCCGCCCATCCGCGGTCTTGGGAAAATCTTGCCACGGTACGAGGATGTTAGGCTGACACGCGTTACAGTAAAACCAAGACTTACTGGCATCTGTTACCGTTTCTTTCATATGATAAAATATATACCAGAGGACTGTGAATGATATAGCAGGACGCACGGTGTTATTTCGGTCTTGTTCGGCTCATACAAGTACAGCTTGAACTTTTTGACTGACTAAGCAGTTGACTGTCAATTGAAGTAGAAAATTACGAGTGGACAACTTTGGCAGGGCTTCATTTGACACTCCCTTGCCTGTCCGAACCGTATCAGTAGTGGGTTTGTACATGTCCAATTTTTTTTCTGCTTATCGCCGGAAAAATTAATCCGCCTCCGCCTGACTCGGGTGCTGCTTGCAATGTCCGTGGTCACAACGGTTCTGCACGTTGTTTGATCGCCGAAATTAGTTTTGACCCAGATGGTATGTGCCAGTATGTACGACGGGATATAAGATGAATCTTGTGCTGGTGACGACCCTGACTGACACATGCATTCCAATCAGCGAAGTTGGGGTCCACCCCCTCTCTCACACTCTAATCCACGAGTGCTCAGTTTGGCTTCCAGAAGCTCGTTGCGGCGCAGTGGACTGATCTCAGTGTCCAGTCCAGGTCCACATGGTGATTTCATGGTCCAGGGTTGGCAATCCCCTGTAGTACCTAAAAAGTCTACTTTCTATTCAAACGAGGGAGGTTATTAAATGTCGCGATTCTTTGGCGCGGACGTACTTCTACAGTAAGGTTTCGTAAGACCCTGGGGTTTGCACCCCGCAGTAAGATTTTTTTTCTTCTACCTGCTCCTCCTAGTATATCAGGATTTCTTTGGATTCTTTCTCGGTACGTACCGATTCGCTCGCAGAATGATCCACACTGTCACAGGCTCTGATCGTGTAGGCGCCCGCGACTAATTTAAAGCACGTATTTTATCAAATCTCCCTGTTACTTTGGCTAATTCGAGACAAAAACCCTCCGATTACGTTTGCCTTGTGCAATGCGCGAGGATGCACCCTCTTGCCAGATTCTTTGACAGCTCACATCTCTTGAGGGAAGAAACCAAGTCGCCGTGGATCGTGTCGTGCGATCATACATCTTAATACACGCAGTGCTGGCTTCTCCCATTGGTCCCTTTTTCTCTCAGCTTCACCGCGAGAAGGATGGCCGCGTTTCACCGAGGGCAGGTTTTCATCGAACTAAGCAATGGAAGCAAGCAAGGCACCGTCTGAGCAGGATCCATGGCAGTATGAGCGATCAAGCTTCCTAGTACCTCATTTATCGCGATATGGATGTGCGGCTCCTGTCTTCGATTAGTGGAATTTTGGGACCAAGCATGACACCTATCCTTGTCGCTCTGATCGAGTCCTTGGCACGAAGGTGTTATTAATAATAATTAGAGCAGGCTTCCGAAACGGAAATCATATCTGGTCCTCGTGCATTAGGGTGGGTCATGACGCCGACTGCAATCATACATAATACAGAACTCGGATCACTACGAGTCAATCAATTTCGCTCAAGGTATGACATTCAGCATGCTGACGGAAGTAGGTATGCGGATTTGTCTTTGCCATCCCACACCACACCACTGGGGCGAGAAATAATACGAGAAAAGTTAGGATATTTCAAATTTCTGTAGCTGCCCTTGTCCTGAAGATCGGCTGGTCCGAGCGTGCAGGGGGCCGACTCGTCACCACAGCATGGAACAAAGTTCTAAGGTTGGGAAGACTGGAAAGGAAGCGAGATGATGGGGTGGAGGCTCCACTTATCGTGCGCAACGTTGACGTTCCACGTTGTCCTAACGGTGCAAAATGTTTGGTACACGAGTCGTCTGGGAACTTAATTAGGCCAATGAGCCTATCGCGATTCCAGTGATCGGAGGCAGAGAATAACACGGCCCATCAAAGATAGACACATAATATCACTTTATGGGTTTTAGGGTGCACCCTGAGCCGGATTTTTTTTTGGATACATAAATCATGAATTAGTCTACCATGCATAAAAAGCAGCAGGTGCTTTGGACGACAAGACGGAAGGCTAGCGGGTCGACACGTGTCGCGGCACTCGCCGGGTCGGAAATCATATCATACCATGTCCGCTAGCTGCTGCAGTGGATATTCTGACGGGTCCGAACCGACAAGTCTGTGATATGAAACGGTCTAGACAGTCGTTCATGATCCCTGTTCATTGCTTCATTGAAGGTGAGCCCGCTAGCACTGACACTACCAATATGGCATGATCCGGCATAGTACACGTCTTCGACATAGTCGCAACAATCTCCGCCACACCGGCTGAGCTACGCGGCGGCGGCGACCGTAACTTGCCGTGGTACGGTAATCATTGATCTTTGCACAGATCATAAGTTTCTTTGCAGCTAAATGTTTTACTATGCAGGCCTCCCGGGATCCGGGACAGCCTCAGGACTACGCGAACCGCACTGACATCCGGGACTTGTCCACCGGCCCATCAGGCGTTCACCATGAGTATAGCCTTACAGGTCTCGGTAACACGCGTCGAGCCACTTTCGGGGGTCCTGCGCGCCTGGAAAAAGGGCCTTCCCTATGAGATTTAACCCAAACGGGAATTCAAGTCACAGTTGGCGTAAATAGAGAAGCGGGATTCGATCCAAGATTGGGCCTGAACGACCAGTGGAGGTTCCTCGAGGACGGAGAAGTGTTTGTGATTTGGCTGACTCAGGAATGCGTTCTCGTGAGCGCCCGGTTTCATTCATGGTACAAGCGGTGCCATTGTCCCCAGCTCCGCGAATCCATGCACCAAGGTTTACTCTCCATGTACGATCAGACTAAATTTGCCAGTACCTGCTTTTCGTCTACCCCGCCATGCCTTTGTTTACTATTGCACGTCAACAACCCCTCCCTAGAAAACTCAGTCTCCCAGCCAAAACTGGGATCCGTTCTTTGACGTTTGGCCCCAACCAGTCCAGTTCGTTATCTGGCTGTGCTTCTTCTGCCGATCATTGACCCGCACTCAAGTGCGCTTGTTCTTCTTGACTTACCCATCCCAGTTCGCTCTCCTCCAGTAGTCCTGTCTGCTCTGTCTTCCTGTCATGCAAGGCTACAACCCAGACTTCCATGGACATCACCGTCCTGTGGCGCAACATTCCGGCTCTTTGCTTGACCGCGCGTCCCCTTCGGTTTCAGACGAGGACGCGTACTTGCTCTACCCTGAGCCACACAAAATGGAGCCTGTTCTCGACGGTGCACACCTGTTCCAATTTCGCCATGTCAACATTCCCTCATAACTTGTCCCCAGACGACCCCAATGCCGCTTTGACTTCACAGACATTAAACGCTGATGGTACTCCGAAGCGACCCATGAATGCGTTCATGATCTTCGCTCGCCGTCGTCGGCCTCAGGTCGCTGCAGAGAACCAATCTATGCGCACGGGAGAAGTGAGCAAGATTCTAAGTCGCGAATGGAACGCGATGAGCCTGGTCAGGACCTTCCCACACATCTATCCTCTGTCATCTGACCGTCGATCTCGTGATCGCCTAGTCCGATAAACAGTTCTACCTCGACCAAGCGAAAATACTCAAAGATAATTTCAACCAGAAGTACCCAGACTATGTGTACAAGAGACGGCCGAACAATAGTCGGAGGCGCCGCAAACCCGATTCTTCTGGTCCCTCCGCGGAGCATGCGTCTAGCTCCGACCTCGTGGACGACTATTCTGGAAGTACTGATTACAACGATGTGTCTCCAGTGGACGTGGCTGAAACGGACGATTCCCACATCACTGGACAGGACAGTCGCTACGCGAGCCTGCCTGTGGATTCTTCAAGCGGCACATACCCAACCTCCCAAACACGAGCGTCCAGTTACCAGCCACACGAGGCTCCCTATCGTCCCCTTGGTGACACGCGAATTTCTTATATGTCTCGTCCCGACCGTACCACGCCTGACACAAGTATGACACCGTCTATCGCTCCCGCATTTCGCGGGTCAGAGCACAGTGCAAGCTATTACCATCCACATCCATACCTACCCACTCAACATCACCACCATATACAGTCGTCGCCATACTATTCAGAATCAGGTTCTTCCGCGGAAGCCTGGTCGCGGGACGATCAAAGCCGGATGCAAGTGCAGTCGTGGTCACAGAGCACTCAAGGTTTGGGTGAGGACAACAGGCACCGTGGGTATCATCAGGCTGTGTCATCGCATGGTGTCTGGGCCAATGCAAGCGGATCAGAGGCAATTCCCTCGGCCAATTCCTCGGGGGCATCAACTACCAATTACAATTTACCGACCCTTAATTCACCATTCTATCCACCTCAGAGCAGTGCCCAGGAGAGTTTCTCATCGTCTTCTGTACATTCTGTGTCGGTTTCGCCTCAACATTACGGTGTTCCAGGGCGATCATACCCTTCCCTGCAACAACCATTCAGTTCCGGTTCGTCACCTGCCATTAGTTCTTACCAACCCCAAGCGAGGGCTGTCTCCATTACCCTTCCTTCCGGTCAGCCGGTACCTTATCCTCATGCGCAGCCAACTAGCACACCACCCCCCGCTGGTTCAGGGGGAGAAGCTTCGCACATGCGATATTGGCCAAGGGAGAAATAGAACACCTAGAAACAGAACCGATTCTCGTCCTAGATTTTTGGCATTTGGACATTACACCATCACCGACCGTGTCACGACGCATGCTATCATTTTTTTGGTTTTCTTTCCTGGTTTTTTTTTTCTTTTTTCATCGCTATTGTTACGCTGTCCGCTACATCTTTGCCGCTGCTACTTTGCTCTACGTCCATCCTGCAATTGTATTTTAACTGTGCCAAATTATAATCCTGCCGTCATCCGACGGCCTAGTCATTCACGGAGTTGTTTTTACAAGCTTGATCACGTCTTGACCTTCCTAACAAGGGCCGACGATCAGTCTTGTGCATCTAGTGCGAACGTCGGACCGATGATCAGGGGGAAGTACGGGATACCAAGTAACGACCTGTGACGGCGAGTAAGGAGTTGTCTGTTCATCCACGGATACAGGGAGAAAGCACACCTCTTCTCTTCCCCTCCATCGCCGACACTGCTATTCGGGACCCATAGATCATTCGTTATTCGTTGCTTCTTCCATCTGATCACGAAAACATTAAAAAATCGCGGCAGGATCCACGATCACAATAGCCGGGCTTTCGGGATCGGGTGGATGCACGGCAGCGGGCCCAAAGGGCCCCAAACCAACGCACCGACATGAGGTGCATGGAAGGTCTGGAATCTTCCGAGACGTCCGTGTGTTCTGCCAGTGGACGTCCACCCTGAGGGGCGGCGCGATGGGGTAATTTGGAGCGAGAGAATCGGACCCTTTGGCATCTCACGGTTGTCAGTTCCGTTGTAACGCGACCTCTGGTGGATGGCGGACATCCGTGGCTGGAAGGGTAATCCTCGGCGATGAGAAGGGAATAGATGGAGGGCAAAAGAAATCGGTGCACGCACACAACTCTTGATATCTGTCCGAGGAGTACGGCGGGATGTCACACACACACAACAGTCATCATGCGAGGATGGGAGACGCCGTGATAATGCTGCATCCCGTGTCAGGTCCTTTTATATGATATGCCGATGTCACTTTGTCCCCTACCGGAAAGCTGGACCGGAAACTCGGGCACTGCATGTTTGAATGAATAACAAAAATCGTCATGATTACCGAGACGAAACAGCTGGGCGTACTTTCTTTTTCTCTGGTGATCCGCTGAGGACGCTGTAGTACAGCATTCAACGACTAAATCAGATGGCTGTTCTATGCTGTCACCAGCGCCACGATCAAAGGAGATAGGTACAGTGCACGAGGTCAATTCACCAATCGTGCTGCGGTCGGTTATTGTTTTTGGCTTAAATTTGGAATCTGGGCACACATTTACATGTGACGGAAATCAAAGTAGAGTTCACATACTTCAGAGGTACGCAAGGCGTGTGGTAATGAGAAATACCCTGTAGAGCGGAGACAGTGTCGAGAGCACCACAATGAAATCAACGTGTCACTCTTAACTGGAGAAGGCTGGCATTGTGACCAGCGCTCGGGCTCGCGGACATTTCCGTGTGCATGCGTCTGGCTGAGAAGAAGCCTAGACAGGTCGCATGCGGCATGGGCAAACTCCCAGTGAGTCGGCAAGGTCAAAAGCGGCACGAAAAAAAAAGCGTTACCGTCATAAATAAGACTCCGAGTCTCTATGTCGATGTGAGACAACGAAACCAAGTCCACAACCCGGACCAACGCAGGACAAAAAAAATTAATTCAATTTATTTAATTCAAAGAACCTCTGAGCTTGAACCCAAACGATTAGATGGGCGCCGTGGACTGCCAAAACGATGCGGGTGACACATACCACACGCCGGCTGCCGGCTGAGTTCAGTGTCATGTATTCGGGGTCGGTAGTACACATGCCCTTTAACAAGGTTCGAAGCTTGAAGAAGCAAGCAGACAAGCAGAACCTTACAAAGCAATTCAGTCGGTACGGCAGACTCACTACTGTTCACAAGTTACCGTCAGAATATTGCTGCCGGAACTGTTTATTCGATCCGTGGAGTTCATCAAACTTGAGTTCGCTGTGAACCCGAGACAGGACCTCACTCCAACTGTATCAAGCAGTTGCATTCTTTGACCATAGCATTTACTAGGGCATGCGGAAGCAGCCAACTGTAAATCAAGGTTGGACGCACAACGTCCACGATGCAAATTCATGACGTATTAGAGTTTGTATTCGTCTCTAAGCTGAGGACAATATTACGGCGGGAGCATAGACATCTTTTCTGTACAAGGATGACGACTGAACCGGGAGACAAATAGCGTAGGAGGTGACCTAGATCATGAAACTCAGTCAGAAAATTTAGCGGATTAGCGTCATAGGGTATGACACTCACATAATGGGCCATCGGAAAGAGTCACCACTACCGCTACCACTGACCCAGTTATGCGGGTACTAGAAGGTCCCCCCAAGTCCTGACCGCAAACACACCAGCTGCAAATACGCCCACCGCCGCGAATATGTTGATATTCCCAGCAAGCTTTTCAGGTGCAAGCACCTCTTCCCGAACGAAACGAGAGAACGCGGACTCGTTAGGGTCATTGATTGCACGTCGTGGTGGTGGCGGTGGTGCACCGAACAAAGCTGCATTTTGAGGTGGTGCGCGGCGTGCCATTGAATGTTACAACTTTTGCGAGTGGGGAAATAAAATCCCGTGAGACTAAGCAACTTAATACGCCGGCATTCGCCGAGTGTCTGGATCCGCTTTTGGATAGGTAAGAATAACATCGGCTTCCAGGAATTTCGAACTTGAAGATGGCGGCAAGTTAACCTATCCCTCCAACTAATTTCTCGGGTAGCTCCTCAGTTCCACTCCAAAGTGACGCCGTATTTGATATGCCTTTCTAGCTACCGTTCTCAGGTACTTATACGGCCCACTAGTAGTATATACTGGCCATTCCCAAATCATTCAAAAAGTGACTGCGCTGCAGACTTCTAGGTATTGTTTCAATTCAGTTGTAATCTACCCAACTCCTAATTGTGTATTATTCAGTATGGCTGAGTGGTGTCGTCTCCTATATGGTTTGCATGCACTGCGCATTGCGTCATCGCGCTTCAAAGCACCTTGCTAGAACTGGGCCCCTACTTCGCCTTCTGCCATTTGTTCATCATGCTCGTCGCCGGTGTCCTGTCGCTCGCAACTTTAGCTTTCGTTCCTGCTGCTTCTGCCTGGCAGGGTTGTGCCGATAACATCTTGCAAGCTCTCGAAGCAAGTGGTCTTGATCGATTCGCCAACGCTACTGGATCCCTGAACGGAACGTCGGGACAATATGTACTCACTGAGCTACTTCAAGGAAATAAACTGGTTTTTGCTCCCACCGATAATGCTTGTGCGTCGCTCTGAAAATACGGTGCACGCGATGTTTCTGATCGTGTCCGTAGTGTCTGGCGTAAACATTCAGAATGGGACCTCATTGGCTGACCTCATTGCGTATCATATCGTAACAAGCAACCTTATCAACGAGACAGCAACGTATCCCAATGTGACAATCGCTCGCACACTACTTAACGACTCAAACCTTGTTATGCTTGAGGGAAACAAGTCCCAGGTTCTCGCGTGGTCCCAGTCCGATAATGGTTCTGTTTTTGTTTTAAATCAAGGGTGAAACTCAGCATTCTTGTGTTTTACCTCCCCTACTTACCTATATTTAGGTCAAACGTCTCGGTCGTGAACACGACAACCTACGACAACACCACGATTTTAGCGATCGACTCAGTGCTGACACCCCCGCCCAACATTTCCACGATTTTGAATAATCAATCATACGATCTCACATCCGTCGCAACATTTTTGAACTCCACGAATGTCCCCAACGGACCTTCGCTGCTCGACGTTTTAAGTTCGGCTCATGGGATTACTGTGTTTGCACCAAACAATGCAGGTGTACAGGCGGCACAGGGCTCCCTCTCTGGTATTGCGAACAATTCAACAGCGTTCGCAGACTTGATCTCCAATCATGTTTGTCACTATCTTTTGTGCTCACGTGCTCACGCTAAACGGTCAGTAATTGTGTCATAGATCATTAACGGAACATCGGTTTACTCCACCGAACTATCCGATGGGACCACTTATATTTCAGCAGCTGGTCAGAAACTTGCGCTCCTCGTCAACTCCACGGGAACTTTTGTTTCCGCAGGAGGATCCAATCAAGTTGAGATTGTGCAGCCGAATGTCTTGGCATCCAATGGCGTTGTTCACGTCGTCAATGGCGTGATGCTCGATACAGACGCAAATGCTGGGGCCGCCAGCACTGCGTAAGTCTATATTGATCCTTGTCGCTTAGTGCTCATTCCGTGATCACAGCTATGCTGCCGCAACATTCGTCGCAGCTCACACTACTGAGACGGGTGCCATCACCGCCTCCGCTATTACTGCTGGTATCCCCACTACGACCGGTTCTGCTACCGCTGGCAGCACCGAAAGCTCAACGAGTACTGAAACTTCTACCAGTAGTGAAAGCTCTACCGGTACGTCATCTTCTACTGGTACTCCTGCCTCCACATCATCCTCGGCGCCATCGACGACGGGAGGAACTACAAGTGGCAAGGTCAACAATTGGAAAGTCTGGGTATTGATGGGCGTGGGCGTTGGTTTGACTCAGCTCTTGTGACGATCTTTTCTTTTCTTTTTCTTCCGTTGCGACTTTGCTGTACCATTAGTGATTTTATAATGATGTATTCTATCTGCTTATATCGTTATCTGATAAGATACTCGCGGGAACTTTATGAGACACTGACAAGCTGTGTAATTCGCTGCGTTCATCCTAACAACGACGCAACTGTTCCATATCTTTGACCGCACGAACTCTCCGACATGAAGCATCTATCACTGAAAGACGCACTATTACCCCAGCCACCCAGCTTCGTCAAGAAGCAACTATATGAAGTACATGAAGTGCTCGGTACCGGGACATTTGGAAAAGTTGTGGTGAGCACTCATGTCGTCGTGGAGCAAGGGTCTTGCTCCAGCCGTCGCTTTTCATTCACATATTTTGTCTACCTCTATTCTGATAGAAAGCAACATGGCATGTTCCAGCCGACCAAGTAGACGTAGCCCGGCAGGGAGCGGCTGCGTCCCCGACCAGCTCAACTCCAACCGAACATCCTCTTAATCACTCGCATTCAACGATACCCCTCATTAGCGCAGCCTTGCATCGAACCTCTCCACCGAATCTGCGTGCTGTGACGACAAAGGAAGTCGCCCTCAAAGTGATCCCCAAGAAGAAAGTAAAGGGGAACGAAGAAGCCGTATGGGGCGAGATGGAGGTCCTGAAAGGCCTCGATCACCCGAACATCGTCTGTCTTCTAACCTGGCTTGTTATTTGCACGGTAGCGCTGATTAGTCTCGCCATACTGTCTGTTTTAGGTGAAATTCTACGATTGGTTCGAGTCGAGAAGTAAATATTACCTCTCTTTCGAGCTTGCCACCGGTGGCGAGTTGTTTGAACGGATATTACAGAGGGGTAAATTCACGGAGAAGGATGCTGTTGCCGTCATTAGGTATGTTATCTTGAAACAGATGTGTGTCATGATCTTAGAAACCCATGACTGTTAGGTCTGTATTATCAGGCGTGAAGTACCTCCACGATCACGATATCGTTCATCGTGACCTCAAGTAGGTATTGTTCCGACTGTTACTTCCTACAGCTTACAATCGTAGACCCGAAAACATTCTGTATCGAACAAAGGACGCGAACAGTGATATCGTCATTGCCGATTTCGGAATGTGTGTCTTTAATCCACTTTTGTGATCCGGAAGAACTACTTATAGAGGGGTACTCAATAGTGCGAAACATTTACATTCCCCTGAGGAACAGTTGCATTCTCTAGCAGGCAGCTTCGGCTATGTCGCACCCGAAGTTCTGAACAAAGCTGGTCATAGTAAGGCTGTTGACGTATGGTCGACGGGGTGGGTCCCAGCTTCGTTGACTCCGCAAGGTATCGCCACTAATGCCCCACTATGACGTAGTATAATTACATACGTTCTGCTGTGTGGGTATTCCCCGTTCAGAGCAGAAGACACGAGGGAAATGATCCGAGAGACCACGGAAGCCAAGATTGAGTTCCATGAGCGCTATTGGTCCAAAATATCTGATGAAGGTAGAGAGGACGTTTTCTGAAAGGACTTTCGTTGCTGACAAGTGCACAGCTAAGATCTTTATCAAACTTCTCCTCAACCCGAATCCAACCCAACGACCGACAGCGCAAGAAGCCTATGATAATCACGTAAGCCTTTGGTTTGCAAACTTGGCTAGCATAGGTTTACTCACGATATGGGGAACCTTAGTGGTTGACGGCTCACGAGGCATCGACGGAGCACGACGTCGGTGCTGGCTTGCGAGATCACTTTGATCCTAGAAGGCGATGGCGGTCCGCTATTGCTTCTGCGCGTGCCTTGCACCGCTTTGGCAAACATTCTAGAGCATCGAGTGCATCGAGTTCTGGCAGTGGAGGATGGGGACGGGACCACGTCGAATGTGCTAGCGTTGACGTACCGTCTCAAAACGGGAGCCCTACCGATGTCTCGGGGTCGTTCACGAAACTGAGTGTCGGAAGTTCTGAACCGGGGACCAACGTTAGCGTCATGGTCACTGGACCTGAGGAGGAAGAGATGGAAGAAAAGGGTGAGGGAGAGGTTTCTTCTTCTGCTGACGATTCCTTGACTGGAGCCAGTGCGGTCGATGTAAAGGGCCACGCTGACGGAGACTCAGAGCCGAGCACACAGACTTGGGGCCAGGCAGGGGAGAACTTGGCTAGTCTGACAGAATCAGAGGCGAAGAGAACACAATCTGTTCCTGCCGAGAAACCGTCTATTGATCGTGTGGACGTGGCACGCTCGCAAACCGTAGGGAGTGACGAATCGGGACTGAAAATGCCAGGTTCGTTTCGTCTGACGGACGCTGAGAAGGAGAGCGGTCCATGTCCGAAGAATTGGACGGAGACCTTTAAGAAGAAGTTTGGGTTGTTTGCCTGATTTGAGGAGTTGGTGATCTGCTAAGTTAGTACTGGCTTTATGTTGTTGTCTTTGAACTTGTCTGTAATATCACGCCAACACATCTGCGAGTCGTATTTCATGCAATGGATCAATCCACATCAGCAGCAATGTCAAATGGTCCCGCCTCTCGGACGGCAGTGCCGCAAAGACACGGGAGTGGTTGCGAGGGCAAGGTAAACAGTGGGGTCCATTTCACTGTCACTGATCATGTTCCTCCAGGGCCCAGGCTGTGCATATTTTACTTTGCAGCGGGTCGTCATAGGCACAGCAACGACGGGCGCTGCACAGTGCCCATTGTTCAGCTCCCTCTTCGTTTGGCGGTACCAGACGTTCCTCTGCTTGAACAATACGATCCTTCTCCAAAAAGACCAGAATAGCATTTGATCGTGTCCTGCGCGGAACATGGCGCCTTCGAGTTTCCCATCCAGCCCGCTCTATCTACCGACTCCAGATTTACTGCATAATGGCCGTCCTCGCGTTCGTCCGTGTTGTGGTATCCTTCTTTCCTTCTGTGATGGCTAGCTAGTTTTGCACACGGTTCGTGCTCGCGTGACTCCGGACTACTGCTTGCTGCGTGCGCCGCTACTACTTACCGCACACACGACCTGGCGATCGAGTGTACGCGCGCCTCCAACGAATGGACTCAGACCCGGCCCCGTCGCACTGGACGAGCTGGCATACGTCCAGGCAATGCGTGGGGGGATCGTCCTCTCGCCATTGGCGCTTCGAGACTGGCCTCGGCGTGCAATTTAATATGTTTCGCCAGCTTCAGTGGAAGCAAATCATGACCTTTTTTTCCATTTGGAGAGTTGTCAGGTACAGCGGTTTTTGAGGCTAACGTGCGTTGTGATCCAGTGAAAGTACGGGAATGAGGAACCCACGAGGAGTGAATGTTTGAATGTTGAACTATATAATGCGTTTGATTACGGAGGAGATGACTACACATGATACTCTAATGCTCCAAAGTTCCTTTCTTCTTTGCCGCCGTCGACATCAACCAAAAGCAACAGAAAAGACTGGCTCTAGATCGGTTTCCGGCCATTGTATGCAACAACGGGTTCCGTATAAGGTAATGGTATCATGAGTGAACAAGTATACGTGGGGTACTCTTAAGTCCTGCCAATGGTATGTAGAGGTGCAAAAAAACAAGTGTCAAGAGAACAAAAGTAAACCATGGAGAGCGAAAGACAAAAAATGATCCGAAGAAGCATGAACATGAAAAACGAAACGAAGGGTGAGAGTGCCTTTTTGTTCGGGACGAGATAATGCGTAGTATACATATATGTTCGCATGCAAAACAAACACGTAGAACACATACACACACATTTTTGGAGAAAATGATGAACGAGGTCGCGCATCATGCCTTCGGAAGTGATATCGTAGAGGTCTGGACGTTCGACACGCCGTTTGGAGGTCGCGCCTGTGTCGTTTTCTTGAGTTGCTGTTCCATTTTAACCCGCTGTTTCCGGACATCGTCGTCCTTGAGCTTTACATTAGAAGCAAGTACAAGCAACTCTGTTGCAGAGGGTAGACAAGCTGGAGGTGGGCGAACTAGGTGTGCTAAAGCAGCTTCTTCCGATTCCGTTTGCAGCAAAAGGTGACGGACGCAATTAACTATGATAAGACCGATACGATACAAGTAGGGTATACCTACAGAAAGTCGGCCGTCAGTCTCAACGCATCACGGAAGAGCAAGTGGAACTCACCGTCATACAGAAATATGTCCCATACACGATGCAAATGATCCACGGGAAGGGTTCCGACAAACAATGTGGAAAACCTGAACGATACGACACGAGCGCACCATAATGACCCCGCAACCTTAAATGGAAAAAAGTGCTCACCACGGCCGCGTAATGCTTGCAGGACCAATCGACAGCTGCACGTAGAGTTTCTTCGTGAGCACCGGATCGAGGGCTTCAAGCGCTTTGCTAAATAGAGATGCGTCAATCTCAATTTGAACCGAATTCGTCGCAAAGTAAGTGCGCAAGTGTGCATCCATCATTGAAGCAAAGATCCAGAACGCGTCTTCTTCAGGCGCAAGCAGTAACAAGTGACCAGAAATACACGTTAACCCTAAACATCCAAGCAAGGTTAACTCTCGAGCGCCAACGAGTCAACATGGAAGGAAAACCTCACCACTGCTGTATTGAATGTCAGGTACCATGCTGAGATATGCTTGGAGAAGTGAGACGAGTGGTCCTCGGGCTGTATGAAGCTGAGGTTGGTCAGGAAAACCATCCGCGGCGTCCTTTTCTATCTCTGCAAAGGCAGGCACGGGCGGTCTCTTTCCCAGTTTGGCATATACCCCGGGCAACGCCCGCGCTTTGCTGTCAGTGAGATGACACCAGACAAGGTAACGAACCGACGAGGGCACGCCTTCTTGTAGCAATTTTCGCACTTTTTTGTTCCTGCGGGCTTGCGAAGGAGGGATAGTAGGTATCAATGCCATCCATTTCAATTCGCGTTGCCGATGCGCGTCCATAGCTTCGGCAGACTCCATGGGAGCAGCCGGGACCATCGGCGACCTCGGTGTATGGGAGAGTGAGGATGCGGCATCAGCAGGAACAGGAGAAGCTTCGGGCTTGGTCGTGTCGATATCACGACCGGTCAACGTCGAGTCCAGGCTCGCCCGACTAGTCATCTGAGGTATTGAGGGCTTGACTAGCTCAAAGTCCATGTCTTGTACTTGGACTGTCTCGTTTTCCCCGCTCGCCGGAAGCGATGCCACGCTAACGGCGTCATCTACCTTGGATCGCACGCTTGCCTTCATTCGAAGCGCTGGGAGACTGAGTTTAGTCTTGAGGGCGGACTCTTGTACTTGCGGGGAAGAGCGTGCACTCTGTGGGGTCACTTCAAGAATCGGAAGAGGCGAAGCCAAGGAATCGCTCGAGTCAGAACTTGCACGTGGTGGCCCTTCGACCGAACTATTCTGAGGCGCATCGAACAAGCCCTGCTTTCCTGGTGTCAATGAAGCAAGTGAAGTTGCGCTACGAGGATCCGAAGAAGACATCGATGTTCGGTTCGTTACTCCGGGAAGTCCCGATATGAGCGACATGTCTTTGTCCTGATCCGAGCTACTCGTAAGGGGGGAGCTCACTATTGGACTGGCCAGAGGCCCATTCGTGTTAGGGGCCGTATGTTCTTGTATGAGTGGGCTGGTCGGTGATTTGGTTTGCATGAGAATAGGTGATTGACCAATAGGAGGAACTGTGATGCCCTCTGACTCGGGGTCCTTGCTATTACCATGCATAATAAGCGGAGGCAGTGCACGTCGAGGCATCAACGAAGGTGGGAGAGACGCTTTGCGTAGTGGGGGAGCTGAAGCACTAGCATTACCCTGCATTTTCATGATGGGTTCTTCTCGACTGTCAGGAAACAAAATATGTGTTGTTTACTCAACCATGAACAAATATAGGACCAACCTTGTGTTTTGCGATGTAGGGGTAGGGACATGGGCGCCAAAGGCAGAGAACGATCTTGATCGCGGACGAGGAGCACCAACTTGGGGCACAAATCCCTCACGCGGGATTGGTATAGAAGGCGACGACGGATCCGCGTCGAATCCTTGTGGATTACCTGCACTGGCGACGGCCGTCGCCGACCTCTTCGGTGGTCGCAAAATCGACGGTTCCCTGGCGCCCTCGTGCGGAGGCATGCTATCAGTAGTGGCATTCCTACGTGCAGGCACAGAAACAGTCACCGCTCTCGTAGGTGTCGCGTTCTCTGGATAATGTGTCCCTCTGCTGCCGCCGACTTTCATCTGTAACCC
>JBBPKB010000258.1:0-15749 GCA_038089035.1 Boletellus dicymbophilus
CATATTACGCGCGCCGAGGTAAACCGCTGACAAGAATGTGCTGTAGCGCAGGATCCACCGGCGAGGTCGAAGACCTAGGAGAGAAGCAAGGAAGGACAATCCAGGGGAATTCTTAGCAGCCCGCATGTCGTCATTTCATTATTTAAGAATAGTAAGAGGGACGGCGCAGCAGAGGTGGCATTGCGATGATATACAAGTAAGGAAGCGTGTACGGTCTACGATTTTGTACCAAATTGTGCCGTACGAAGGAGGCACAATAAGCTCGGGAAAACGACAGGATGAGATGGGAGTGATTGCTAGGGCGCCTGCGACGATGGCAAGCTGTTGCGACGGCAGAGTCAACGCTGATGGAGCGAGTTACCAAATGAGGATCGATGGTACGCGGCCAGGGACCCGGGTTTGGTCGGGATCAATGACAGAGGACGGGCGTCGACAAGGAGAAAAAGACAGGAGGTGTATCTGTAACAGGAACGGGATATCTCTGATAATACATATGGACATGGGTGATGGTGCCGATCCATCAAAACGCTGGCAGAGACTGATGCTAGAGACATGGGTTGTGAGGGAGAGAGTGTGGGGATAGGTACCATATACGGCGCACGGCAGAAATGAAGAGGGAATGAGCAGGAGTCTCGCAGGAGCATGCGAGACGAGGCGACGCGGGAGAGGAATGTGGAGTGTCAGATAAGAAGAAGTGATCGAGCCGAGGAACGAAAAAGAGCAGCGCGATGGGAGCGCAGTCACACCCGCCGGACGGGACCGTGCACCGGAGAGGGGCCACGAACGTGGTGCCGGGTGCTGTGCGTGGGAGCAGACAGGATTGACGTAACGCGGACACGTTGTTATGTCACAGTGTTGGGTGCGATGTGTGTGTGTTGTGGTGTGTTTGCCGGGATCTGAGATGAGGAGGCGGGATGTTCCGGGGAACCGAGCGAGCGGTACGCCAGAAAGAAAGAGTAGCCGAAATCTGGGAAGGAGATGTGCCCCGACCTAGAAAGGAAATTCCGGAAAAGGCAATGGACAGCGTCGTCGTTTATAACTCTGGACGCGGACGGGCGAATGGGCAAGCCAATTGCTGCGACGCTCCAACTAAGCCTGCTAGCAGGATGCAGTTCGACGCGTATTCCTCCCCGCCCTCCTTCTCTGACGCTTCTTCCACCCCACGTACGCCCTCCCCCCATGCCTCCGACTTCCATCATATCAACCCAAAGCACAACGTCCTCCCGATCGGATCTCTCCCCCACATCTTCCACGAATCCGACTTGATCATTCACGGCGACAACGCCTGGCTCCCCTACTCGAACAACCCCAGCTCGCTCCTCCACGAGCTCTACGACAGCGACTCCCACGACGTCTATCCCCAGTATATTGACGACACCGCCCACTACACCGAATGGCACCACCAGCAACAACAGCAGCAGCAGCAGCAACACCACCATCCTGTGTCTCGTCGCGCTACCTACCCCTACGTCCGCCACGACCTCCCTCAGCCCCAGTACTACGACCACTTCACTCTCTTCCCCGAGCCTCCCGTCCCCGACCTCGCGGACCCCCAGCCAATCAAGCTCGAGGACACCCCTCTCATCGTTCCCTCCCAGCTCGGCTTTTCCTCCCACCCCCTTCAGGCCCACAACCACCCTTCGTTCCTCCCGTCCGCGTCTGCTCCCTCTGTCCCCGTCCAGCTTACGGACGACGCTGCTAGCAAGGAAACACAATACCTTCGCCGGCGCTGCTTCAACTGCCACACAACCGAGCCTCCCTCCTGGCGTCGGTCCACGCTCAATCCCGGCAAGATCGTCTGCAACAAGTGTGGCTTGTACGAGCGCACGCATCTCCGTCCCCGCCCCCTGCGGTTTGACGAGCTTCGTGCTGGGGGCAAGGCGCGAAAGACCCCGGGCGCTCCAGCGGACAAAAAGGCGCCGAAATCTGCTCTTCTTGGGTCTGTTCCCATCAAGAACGAACCAAGCGAGCTGGGCATTATTCGTCGCAATTCGGTCTCGAGTACTGCTTCTAGTGGTGTCAGCGACTGGGATGACAGCAGTAAGCATTGCTTATCCATTCTCGAGTTCGCATTCGTTCAAACACTCTCCAGTATCTGTCTGTTCTTCTCAGCCTGCTACGCCTGGCTCCAATTCGTCGCAGTCGTCCGCTTTTTCGTCTCCCGCAATTTCCACCTTTTCCATCCCTCGCAGCTCCCAAAGTCCGCCAGTCGACTTGGGCCTGCAGGCGCCTATCCGGCTTCCCAATGCGCCCCTTACAGACATTGCATCCCTTCAACAATCACATCCTGCACCGCGTAAGGCTGCCACAACACCTAATTATTATCCGCAGCCCGCAATATACCATAATCAGTCGGAGAACTTGCGCCGAGGGTCACTGCCCGGACAGCGTAATGTCCAGTTTGCTTCGCCACCCATGCCGTCAGAGTCCCCTGCGCCCATGCAAACTCTCACGCCGGAGGCTTCGTTACAAACGTCTCCACTCCCTCACGCTTCTCCTCTGCTGTTGTCTTCTCCGTCACTCGTCGCCGACCTTCCAGCTTCGTAATTCGACGGGAGTTAACTTCCGTCCATGTTCTTGTTCATATTTATTGTCCTTCGATTCTCGCGTCCAACCCGCTCTATATCGGCATCCCCCTTCGTCCTTAAGAACGTCTATTTATTCAACTTGGCTCAAAATGACGACGACACAGCGTGGCACGGTCCTTAAAAAAAGTCACGATATTTATCATCCGAGGACCGGATCCGCCGACTTCGTCGATTGTATCCTCTACATCGCACCCACCAACTTGTCCGACTCATGACCATAATTGCAAGTATACATATGCCTATCACACGTACCTCCAGCTATCCCCATCCCCACGTTGGTGTTGGTCGTTGTCGCGATGATAGATACCCTAGCAGATATAATGTACGAAAAGAACGGTAACGATGAGCAGAGAAAGCCTGGACTGTACTAGTAGCAAACGGAGTTTAGCTGCCGCATTTTTAGTATACCTTGAATTAGAATTTTGGCATCCACAATGTTGGGTGACGCGTAAGACTGCCAAGGGTGGCGTATATGAATGCGCGTAGTAATGCCCCTTCGCCACCCAGGGACCACTGCTTTAGCGAATGTATACCGACATTCCGACGCGGAACTTTTCTTCCAGTGCAAGTCGTGTGCTACCCTGAGCCCTTTTTTTTTTTCTTTCGTTTGCGGTGACGCCATCGTTAAGGTTTGCTTGGTGCGGGTGACGAAGAGAATGTGGAGTTTTTGAAAGCGAGTGACCTAGTGAACACGAGGCACGCCAGAAGCACCCGTGTGACTAGTTGGGGTTAAGGGGGGAGCCCTGGGATTGCACTGGCACCGACAAGGGTCTATGTCCGATTACGCCCACCCCCCAATTACTTGTCATTGTGGCATACGAATTTCAGTGCAACGGCGTGGTTTCATGTCCGGCAAGGCATGGGTGGGACCCGCCGCCGTAGTGTTTGCCAAGTGTAGACCCTCCCGGCCACCCGGGTGAGAATGACACTCTACACTCGAGGTAGCCGAATCGCACAGCAAGTTCCATGCACTCGATCGCCTTGTGCTCACGTCCTCGCATGTGGAGTGGGGTAGAAAGAGGCACAGTGGGCAAAGCAAACGCCCATTATGGTAGGGCGACCTCTGAACCCTTTTCTTGCGCTGAGACATGCGTACGTACGATAACCATGGAAAAAGGCATTCCCGTAAAGAAAGGGGGACATGTCCTTGAAGCGGGCTGTTCAGCAAATTTGGAATAAGCGCGGTTGCGGCTGGGTTGTTACTTTTTTTTTTCCTTTAGGAAACGATTCGATTCAACGTTCTCCTGTGCTTCTTTCTGGTCGGACTGAATGTGCCTCCGAGCGAGGGGTAATGGAAGTTAGGAGTGTTGCTCGGGAGGAGGTCGAGGGACGCCTCGGTGGGTAAACGATGATGTGCGCCGTCGTTGGTGGAACAGGACCCGTGTTACCAAAGCGCCATATGATCGAAAGACAAAGTGCTCTTAGTGGCATTCGAATGTACTGATACTATAACCTTGTAGATGGGTCGATCATGTCTCCGGGTTCCGTAAGGGCGCACATGTGGCATTATCCATCAAAAAGTTGGTCCAGCGGGCGTGCCAGGAGAGGAAAGAGTGGGCGCAAGCACTCTGGAAAAGAGAAACCGGCAACGTCGGAAGTGTTTCCGATGCGATCATCGAGCGAGGCGCTAGGGCGACGGAAAAGGACTCTCTATCGAGACGAATACAGCAAGCGGCGGACGGGGTCCGGGTCCGATGCTCGCCGGAAGCATGGCCAATGCAACCTGCCCGCTGAGGCCGGGACGAGACCACGGCTGCAACTTTTTCGGGTGACAGAGGTGTGACAAGTTACTCGTGTGACTGCCTTTCTTCACCGCCACCCGCAATGGCCAGAGGATCACAGCTGTCCCAGCTCAAATCGGCCCTCTCGCAAGCCGGGATCAACGGACCCGCCGGCAAGAAAAGAAAGTCGGCTCCGTCGTCTGAACACGCGAAAGTGAAGCGAGCAGCAAAACTGCGCGAGATCCAGCAGAAACTCAACCCGTTTGACGTCAAAGTCACTCGCCTCAAGCACGATGTCGGCGGGCGCAAGATCAAGGGGACGACGGGACGACCGGCCCAGAGCAAGCAGGCCGGGTTGCAGCAAGTAGACTCGCCCTTGTCGTCGTCACGTGCGTGCTGACGGTGTGCAGAGAGAAAAATCGCTGCTAAAGGAGATCGAACAGAGGGGGCGTGTTGGCGGCATCGTCGACCGCCGGTTTGGCGAAAACGATCCCTCGTTGTCCCTCGAGGAGCGCATGCTTGAGCGCTTCACCAGAGAGAGGCAGCGGGCGTCCAAGGCGTCCGCTTTCAACTTGGAAAACGACGACGAACTCACGCACTACGGACAGAGCTTGTCCAAGATGGACGACTTCGACGACGTATTGTTACCCGTGGACGAAGACGACGACGGTGAGGGTGAGTACCGTCTAGCACACGTTTGCGCATCTAGTCACCTTTGAAGGTCAACTCGATCACGATACCGTCAAAAAGGTCCACTTTGGTGGTTTTAGCGATAACGAGGAGGAAGACAAGCTCGAGGTAAAGTACACGGGTTTTTCGATGCAAAGCATATAAGCCAACTTTTGTAGCCCGATCGCAAAAGGTCCAAAGCTGAAGTTATGGTTGAAGTCATTGCCAAAAGCAAGGTACATAAGGTATGCACCAGTGTGGTGCCAAAGAGACTGCCCGTTGACGTATCTCTCCCCACAGATCCGCCGTCAGATGGAAAAAGAACAAGAAGAGAACATGAGGCATGGACTTGACCAAGATTTTGATACGCTCAGGACGCTCCTCTATGCTCCTGACCCGTTATCGATTGATAACGACATATCCGTTACTCCGAGCCACCAAGTATTAGAATCTGCTGGCATCGAGGATACCATGGACTACGATAAACAAGTCCGCGAACTTGCCTTTGATAAACGGGCAAAGCCAAAAGATAGAACGAAAACGGAAGAGGAGCTGGCGTTGGAACAGAAGGAAGCCCTTGAAAAGGCAGAGAAACAAAGGAGACTACGCATGTTGGGCCAGGATCCGGACGACATCGACGATGACGATACAGGTGGTCGAGGAAAGAAACGCCCTCACGAGGGGGATGACCTCGACGATGATTTCATGGGGGTCGAACCGTTTGGTGGGCTTGGTGCTGGCCTTGGCGCAGAATCAGACAGTGGTGCGCCTGAGAGCGTTCAAGGACAGGACAGCAGTGCCGAGGATAGCACTGAAGAGTGCGGTGGTGAAGAAACCGTGTTCGAAGGTTTCGGAGAAGTTGATGACCCCAATAGTGACCAAGAGTCTGTTGTGGACGAGGATGATACCCCTGAAGCGAGAACGAAACGGAAGGCGGCTCAGCGATCACCAGAATCTCAGAAGGAGTTGCCGTATACATTCCCCGCTCCCGAGGATCACGATGAATTCCTCGAGATCATACAAGGTCTTCCCGATTCCGATATTCCGACGGTAGTGCAGAGGATTCGAACGTTGTATCACCACAGCCTTGGTCCAGAAAACAAACTTAAATTACAGGTAAGATCAGAACGGTGGCTTTAATATCCCATTCTTACTTCTGCTTATAGAATCTCGTGAGGGTCCTTATCGATCATATTCTATATCTAGCATCACCGGTCGCACCGAAAATGAAGTTGTCATCTGCTCTTGTGCCTCACCTGTTCGCACTCTGTCGATCATATCCTATCGAATCGGCCAAGTATTTCATAGAAAAAATTTCTCTCATGCACAAAAACCTCAAACGCGGTTTGGCAACTGGTGCGTTGGAAACTGATGCAAGAACATGGCCCGGACTCTCCGAACTTGTTTTACTTCGCGTGATAGGAATCGTCTGGCCGACCAGCGATATGCGCCATCCTGTCATTTCACCGGCACGGTTACTTATGGGTGCATATCTTGGTTTATGCAGGGTCAGATCATTCAGGGATATCGCCAGTGGACTGTTCGTGTCATCCCTGTTCCTACAATACGAATCTCTGTCGAAACGCTTCGTCCCGGAAGCCGTGAACTTTGTAGCGAGTGCCACGTTACACCTCGTATCTCACGCATTCGCTGCAAACTCTCTACCTGGTGCCCTGTCATGTCCAGATTTACGATCCCCACTATGTGAGTCGCTGGCTATTGACGAAAGTCGAGCGAAAGGACTTGGGTTTCGGAAACCCGATTTGTCGTACATGATCATCTCGGCGAATCCTTCGGAACAATTTAAGATAGATGCTCTAGGAGTGGCTCTGGACTTGTTAGAGCGATTTGCCGATATGTACAAGTCGCTTGATGGATTCATCGAGCTGTACGAGCCAATCAATCTCGTGCTTTCGGGGTTGGAATACGGACAACTGTCCGAAGCCGTCCGGGTATGTCGTCGCGTTAATATCGACCACGGAATCTCATACATTTGCAGTCACGTATCACATCATTGCAAGAGAGAATCGCGCGTTTACTCTACTTTAGTCGGCAGTCGCGGAAACCGCTTCTTTTACAAGCTCACAAACCGATCCCAATTCCGTCGTATATTCCCAAGTTTGAAACCAGTTCATCATCATATACCCGGAGACAGGACCCGAATCGTGAACGCAACGACGCGTCCAAATTGCGGTACCAGCTCAAGCAGGAACGCAAGGGGGCTATTCGCGAGCTGCGCAAGGACGCCAAGTTCCTTGCGGACGTAGAGCATAAGAAGCAGATGGAGAAAGATAGAGCGTATAAAGAGCGCATGAACAAGGCGTTCAGTTCATTGGAAGGGGAAAGAGCGGAGCAGAAGGCATTGGATAGAGAAAAGGCCAGAGAGAAGAGACGGGCCGGTCGAAAGTAGTCTACCGTCCAAGTTATTTCCTGATTTGGTAACTCGGTCCTTTCAACATCTTTGTGTTGCGGCCACTTCCGCCACACTGTGAATGAACGACCCACCGTCAAGCTGTGTTCCGGGAACCTTCCAGACTCCGGAGGGCGAGGACGCCGTCGCTCCAAAGCAGCTCCTGGAGTTTCTGAGGTCCCTGATCCAAAAGCTGAGCGCGGATGGCAACAAGCTCTACGACAGACCTTCCTGGGTCACAATGATATCGGGCCTCGCCGATCAGGTCTACGGCCATTTTCCATATTTCACCCCCATCAAGCAGGGCACTACCAACGAACGCATCACGCTCACACATGTTTCGCTCGACGTCCTGGATCATGTCTCACACCAGTCGTGGCCAATCTGGTATGACGCGAACGCGAACGATCTCGCGAAGAAGTTATTTGTGAGACTGTTTGCACTTTGCGTGTCGGCTGAATCCTGGCTCGACGCGAGCAATGATAGCCTGGCGGATCACTTGGACCCGACTACCCTGTACTCCAAGGCGACCAACATTCTGGTACACATACTGTGTCAGTTGCTTTCTTCTCCGTTCCGAAAGGAAATCTCTTTGGTGCACGCTCTTCTATCGGTCATTCTTGGCTGGACGTATGGTAAGTGGTATACGTTACTCCGAGTCCTCGTTTTCAGTTTGTAAACGGCCTTGCAGATGTTTTGACTACGTCCCAGGACGATTTTCCCTTGGACATTCAGTTCTATTCAATGCCACATTTGAAGCGAGCGCCGACACACAGAGTAGATACACCCGTAGGATGTTCGATCATAGGTAACATGTTGGATTCGTTCTGAAGCTAAAGTAGGTTCCTCAGGATAACGCGGACGTTATCAGACTACCGAACAAGCCGTTCCTTGTCATTTTCTGTAGCGTGGTCGCGGACGTTGCTTCCAGAGTGTTGCAGCGGTCGGAGGAGTCTCGGTGCTTCACCCATGATCTGTTGCGGCGTACGGCACGAATCATCCCTCTGACGTTCGATTGCTGTTTTAGTTGCCCCGCTACGGACGTGGTGCGGTCCCGATGCTTACTTCGGACCCTCCAGGCGGCACGGGTCATACTTCCGACAAGTCCAAGCTTTCGGGATGCTCTTGGGATCTTGTTCTCCCGTCTTTTGATCCACAAATTGGAAGAAGGTCCCAAAAATACGTCCCATCCCTCTGTGAGGGCACTCTCTTCTTTTTTGTCGAACGAAGGAGACAGTTGTTTGAGATTGACTCCGTTTCACGCAACTGCTATCCTTGGTATCTTGACAAGGGAAGAATGGGGGGACACTGGGAGTGAACTAAGGGTTCGTTTCTTTTGCGCGCGCCCTGATGTGGAGACTGATCGTACAAGGTCCTTGCGTCCACGTTTTTGCGCAAGCATCTCGGTCAATTGGATGATACAGGGTTGCAGGCCGTACAAAAATTTTTTGAAGGGAACGGATTGTACGACGATTGGGAGGGAATTGTGAGAGATGCAGGGGTGTTACTGGCTGGTGGTCGTGGTGTTCGAGAGGAGGTCTCACCACTGAGTGATTGGCGCGTTCAAGCCACGCAGGCGCTTCGAGCGGTGGTTGATCCGCGAGAACTCGAATGGGTGGACAACGTTGCCTTGCCTGATGCCGTATTCGCAAGGCGTGGCTGGCAGGTGCTGAAAAATAGTTTGCAAAGGTAATCAATCGATCATTTCGACGCTTCATATCGGCGTTAACGAGGGAGTTCAGGTCAATTACGGCCAGGTGCGCCATTGCCGACTACACGTCATCAATCGTCACGCAGCTCCTTTCCTCTTTCGATGATGGCACTGGGGGTATTCCTTCGGTTAAATCTGCGCTTTCCTGGCTCAGTGAACTTCTCGTCGGTTCCGCTCAGGAAGTGACGCCTGTGGTTCGCGGAAGCGCGTATCGAGCCGCTCTAGTCATCGTCAAATACCATGCTGTCTACTTGCTTGCCAACGATTGCAGTCTCGTCCTGGAATTGGTTCAGCGTGGTGTGTCCGACAAAGATAGATCCTCGAGGTTGTTGGCTGGGTATGCGCTCATCAAATGCTAGCAGCAGGTGTACTCATCCACATTCAGCCAGGCGCTTGCCCACTTCGTCAAAGTGTGTGCAAACGATCAAAGTGGGTGGATACAAATAGAGGGTCTGTTTTTCCATCTTGTTCGTTTCCTTCACACGGGTGCGAGAAGTGGGATTAAGGAGACAACGTTAATCACGCTCGGGTTGATCGGAAAGTAGGTTTGTATGATATCTTCGTGGACGTGACTTACATTATCCAGTGATGCTCACCCACAAGTCCTTGAAGAAGTCATCTTTCATCTCGTTTCGCAGCTTGGTGAACGCAACCCGGTCTTGAAGAGCATTGCGTTAGGACAGGCGAGCATACCTTTTTTTTTCTTCAGTGCCGCGGAAGCAAAGCTAACACAGATATTTGTCAGCTGATTGAGCTGTCAAAACGACACAGGAAACAACCGCAAGGATTCTTGTCACCATTTCTACCGCGGCTTGCGCCGTTCGTCGTAGCGCGCAAGTGCACGAACCCTGAGTTATTTGCAGAGATGTGTCATTTTTTGGGTGTCTACCCGAACAGTTTCTTATCGATCACGCGTCCGCATGCACTTCCTCACCTCTTTGCGGAGCGCGAAATCCGAGTACTCGAAGAGGTCGCGAGCGAACTGGGAAAGAAATTGTCGATTTTATTCCTGGGAGACGCTTCCCTGATTCTTTCGTACGTATTTCGACTTCAAGGGCCAGGTCAGACAAACCAGGCGCTTGACTTTATCGTGAAGACGGTGAGGGCAGACGCCGACGAGGTGGACCGACGCTCGATAGACATTAAAAGTATCGTCCACAGCAACTTGCTGCCTCTATTGGCCGATTTAATAGTCGTGCTCGGGAACGAAAACCCGGATGACGCTGCATCGGTTAGGCCCACATGATCTAGCCCCAAAGCTATCCGTGACTTTTTTGATTTCTAGGCCGTCAGCGCACTGAGGAAAGTTGGCCGCATCATGTCTCCTAATCCGGGGAGCCAGGACAATGGCAACGCGGACATGGTTCACTTGCTAAAGACTAACTTGCTGGGTATCGTATCTTACATGAGTGAAATGTTGCAGGATATCCGGGGAAGGAAGACCATACCCGCCAAGAGACAGATTATCCGAGCATTCGGAGCATTGATCATCCAGATTCATGACGTGCTTTTGAGCGTTGCTCCTCAGGTGATTCAGCTTCTGAAGACCTGATTCTGTTCGTTCTCATTGTCTATAGGTCATGGCTACGCTTCAAACCATGTCTTTGATCCCCGAGCTGACGGATGTCACACTATCGACGTGGCTTGCGTTCCTCAAGAACCTTGCACGCCAGGATGTCGGGCCACATATTGTAGCGACCAGTGCGACCATCGCATCGTTGTGGCCTTCCTTATCACCAGCAGCTCGCGAAATCGCAAAACAATGTCTTAGTTTCATGGTGTTCGACATTGGCGACCTATCCGGGCATCTCGATGAAGTGGTTGACTTGAGGAACGTACCAGAGCTGGTGGAAATTCATCAAGAACTTATGCGACGTAGGGCTTCCTGGGATCCGCGAGAGAAGTTGCAAAAGATACTCGCACAATTGAACAGCGACAATTACGCGATCACCCTACATTTCCTAGGAGAGTTGAAAACGCTGATGGCGGTGGACCACCCCGATTTTGTTCGAGGTTTGGCGTCCGGGGACGCCTTTGATTCTTTGGTCGGAAAGATACAATCGGCGCTCTTCTACATCGCGTCCCGCGATGGCGATGACATCGAGAAGTTACGACTGCTGGCTTTCGAATGTATGGGGATCCTTGGCGCCGTCGATCCAGACCGTTGTGAGATTGGTTCGAGTGATTCCCGCATGGTCGTACGAAGCAATTTCACGGATGAAAACGAGGCTGTCTTGTTTGCAATGCATCTCATCAAGGACGTTCTTGTCGGTACTTTTCGTTCCACTAGCGACATCAAATACCAAGGCCGCCTTTCGTACAGCATTCAAGAACTGCTACGATTTTGTGGCTTTACCTCTGCGCTCGTCGCGCCAAAGAGTACGGTCCCAGTCCCGGTCAAGGTGCGCAACCGGTGGAGCAGCCTTCCGAAGCACATTCTCGAGACCATCACCCCCATGCTGGAAGGTCGATTCCAAAATATCGAAAGCGCGCTTGTTCCTCCCGAGCGCCCGATTTATCCGCGACAGAATACGTACCGAGAATGGCTTCAACTGTGGACGACATACCTCATCTCGAGAGCGTCCGGAGAGACTGCCAAACGTATCTTTAGAGTCTTGCGCCCAGCTTTGAGGAACAAGGACGTCGGGGTGGCACATCACTTGTTGCCTCACCTTGTCTTAAATATTCTTTTGTCTGGCGAAGAAGAGGACGTTCAAGACATACGGGAGGAATTATTGGTTGTGCTTGAAGACCAAGTCGACGAACGCAGCTCTTCTAGTGGTGATAAGAAATTCCTCAGTGCCCAGGTT
Organism: Boletellus dicymbophilus; assembly: GCA_038089035.1. Classification (NCBI taxonomy): domain Eukaryota; kingdom Fungi; phylum Basidiomycota; class Agaricomycetes; order Boletales; family Boletaceae; genus Boletellus; species Boletellus dicymbophilus. Next base: position 11,910 of record JBBPKB010000258.1, read on the forward strand.
GGACATCTCTCATTATGCTTGCTTGATGTTGACGCTGACATCTCAAACAGGTTGTTTTTACGCTTTTTGACCATGTCAGCAAGTATGTACGCATCTTGCGCCAGGATATCAGCTCCAAAAAAGCGGAGACAAATAAGCGCTCGCGAACGAACATGGCAGGGTCGCAGAGCGAGGATCAGCTTGTCCGGATCGACTCGATGCTTTCTAGCATTAACCACGACCTGATGGCTAAAGCCGCCATGCAATGCAGGGCATACGCGAGATCCATGATGAATTTTGAACGGCAAATAGTCTCGCTTCGAGAACGGGAGACACCGGCGTCGATAAAAGAGCTCACTCCTCACTACGAACGTCTACATGAAATATATGCTCACCTTGATGAACCCGACGGGATGGAAGGGATATCTATGCTCGTTCTCTCGCCATCGCTGGAGCACAAAATCCGACAACACGAGAGTACGGGGCAGTGGACAGCCGCTCAAAGCTGCTGGGAAGTCGGGCTTCAGCGGTCCCCAGACAACCTAGAGTTCCACCTGGGCCTGTTGCGTTGTCTGAGAAATCTTGGGCATTACGGTTCGTGTTTTTTGTGCCTCCCGTATTGACTCAAGAGTGAAATCGTGGACTCATTCAGACACTCTGAGAACGCATGTACGAGGCGTGCTCGTTCGAAACCCTGATTGGGAATCTGCACTAGCAGGGTTCGAGGCGGAGAGTGCCTGGATGATGGGCGCTTGGGACGATATTCAAAAAATCACTGCCAACGACGAGTTGATTTCCCCGTATATTATGAAAGCTCGTGTTCTTCTAGCCATGCGAGCCGGCGATCCCAACGACGTAGCATGCGCGTTGGACAATGCCCGCGCCACCTTGGGTGCACCCGTCACGGCAGCTGGTGCTAAGGGATTCCGTCAGTCATATGACGCGCTGTTGGACCTCCATATGCTTCACGAGATGGAGCTCATTTATGATGCCATCTCGACGACCGCTGCACGGTCGCAAAGTCGGCGGGAGGTGATGAAATCACTTGGCACCTCCCTTGCTGCTCGATTTGATGCTACACTTCCTAATTTTCGCGTCCGACAAGCGGTCTTGAGCATGCGACGTACGGTGTTTGCGCTGAGGTCAGGGACACAAGCTACGTTCGTTGAAAGCATTTCTTCCACTCTGACGGTCGTTTGCATAGTCCTGACACGACGCCCTCGATTACCAAGGAGATCGGACAGTCGTGGATCGCGAGCGCAAAGATTGCGCGTAAAGCCAAGCAATGGCAGACTGCTTACTCGGCCACGCTGCAAGCACAGCAAAGCAACGCCCGGTTCTACTTTATGGAGAGTGCGAAGCTTGTCAAGGCGGCTGGTGAACCGCTGCGCGCGCTACAAGAACTGGAGAATTCGATGCGTCTGAGCGGGCTGATGGAAGACGCAGATACGATCGATTTGACGTCCGACGAAGACGCCGAATTGAAGCACATGAGAGCCAAGGCAAGCATTCGTTTCGTTTTGAGAAATGATTGATCATCCTGCCCAAAGGCACACATATTGCGTGCACGTTGGATGAATGAGTCGGGTCGATACGAACCTTCGCAGCTCTTGAAAGCATTTCAGACCGCCGGAAACCAGGGGACGATGATGGAAAGTGCACTGTACCATCTCGGGAGATTCCATGACCAATCCTTTAAGCAACTTTCTGCACCAGATGATGAACGGTACGCGCCGAATCTTTCGTTTTCTCTCCCTATGTCAATGAAAAAACTGGGTGCAGGGGTATTCGAATGCATGCACACACAGTCAGGAACTATGCCAAGGCTGTGGGCATGGGATCGAAATACGTCTATCAGGCGATACCGCGCATGCTTACGCTTTGGTTAGACCTCGGGGAGAATCTGAGAACAGCAAATCACGCAATTTTTTCGAAAATTCACGCTGCCATATGTCAAGCTGTGGACAGTGTTCCAGCCTACAAGGCACGTCATCCTTGATACGCAACACATATTTTTTCCCCCTCGGGCTGAAACTTCGTGATAGTGGTTCACGGCGTTTCCTCAGATCGTGTCTAGAGTGGGACACTCCAACCAGAAAGTGTATCAGATTTTGTCAAAGATAATCAGTAACGTCATCCGTGAGTACCCACAGCAATCGCTGTGGCTTTTCGCGTCCGTTGTCAAGTCTACAAAGCCAAACCGGGAGTCGCGAGGACGGGCGATACTGGACGCCCTACGGGTACGTCTTTTCCTACACTACAATGTCGTTGCCCTGTCTATCGTTGCGAAACACGGCACGACAGAACGACCCTGCGAACGCCGACACGGAGCTCCCGATGCTTATCACGCAATCTCATGCAATGACCGAGGAACTCCTCAAGCTGTGCAACCACCCTATCGAAGACGACCGTAAAACACTGAGTATGAAACGCGAATTTCCTATGTTGGCGTCGCTGGGCAAATCGAGATTACTCATTCCGCTTCAAGAATCGCTCACCGCTGATTTACCGCCTGCATCTTCGACGACCGAGAACTTGACACACGTGCCCTTTCCGAGTGCGGCACCCACGTTTGAAGGTGAAACAAAGACCTCTCTCGGCTTACGGTGGCGTTGAAGTGGACAGATGGACAGAGAGCTGACCCTGGCTATACACAGAATTTTCGGACGATATCGAGATCATGCGTTCGCTAGCGAAACCTCGCAAGATCACGATTCGCGGATCAAACGGACAGACGTACATGTTCCTTGGAAAACCCAAGGACGATCTTCGAAAAGACGCCCGATTGATGGACTTCAATGCGATCATCAACAAACTGCTGAAAGCAAACTCGGAATCTCGGCGGAGGCAGCTTCGTTGAGTCTATCTTATCTCTCAGAACTTTGATTTTAATTTCTCCTTGGTCACGCTCGTCTCCCTTATATTTGCTCTTTATCTTGGAATTGCTTCTCCTCTGGCTTGTTTTTTTTTTTTTAAAAAAAATAGATATTCGTACATATGGCGTGGTGACGCTCAACGAAGAATGCGGCTTTATCCAATGGGTTCCCAATACCATCCCCATTCGCCCCGTGTTGATGCGTTACTACGAGGCAAGACGAATCAAGAGCTGGGTGAGTTTTATATATATACCCAATTAGTATCTTGTTTTTGAAAGCAGTGCTGATCTGGACTGATGGCAACAACCGACTGCAACGCAACAAAACAATCTTTTTTTTAAAAAAAAAAAAAGACCTCGGAGATGGGCGAAGTTTTCAGAAAAATCAAGGAGGCTGCAGAAAAGGATGCCGCGGAACTATTTGTCGCCAGGATCCTACCTCTGTACGTCTTCTCTTTCCTTTTTCTTTGTTTCTGCCCTCCTCTTGGTGGATCGAAATTGACAAGCGTGTCCCCTAGATTCCCTCCCGTGTTTCACGAATGGTTTGTGGAGACGTTTCCAGAACCATCAGCGTGGCTCTCTAGCCGCTTGACGTACGGACGCACGGCAGCAGTAATGTCGATGGTCGGTTTCATCCTAGGGTAAGGCGTCCAATGTTTTTTTTTTCGTTACGATAATCGATTGTCACCGCGTTAAAAATGCCTGAAAACGGGCTTCTATTTGGATTGGATAGGCTGGGTGATCGACACTGCGAAAACATTTTGCTTGACACCAACACGGGCGACGTTGTACATGTCGATTTCAACTGTCTTTTCGAAAAGGTGTCGCCTTTCTTTCTCTCTCTCTCTCCTTCTTTTTGCGCTCGCTCACCATGTAAAAAAAAAAAAAGGGTAAAACGTTGGAAGTTCCCGAACGCGTCCCTTTCCGTCTGACCCAAAACATGATCGATGGGCTGGGGGTGACGGGGGTGGAAGGCGTTTTTCGCA
>JBBPKB010000259.1:0-15746 GCA_038089035.1 Boletellus dicymbophilus
TTGTACGGGACTTTTACTTACTTGATCTCATGCGGCGAATACTAAATGGATTTACATGTCTGAGGTTTTTCGACGAGCGATGCCAGGTACTCTTTCATGCTAGTGATGTGTATGCTGTCCGGACTGACGTGCGATGCATATGATGATACGAGATTAATACCGGCGATAGGGCCTCCCACCCACTTGCCCATATTGCCGGTATCAACTCGGCAAGCGTTTCAATCGGATAACTTACTGCGAGTGCCACTGTGAGGTTTGACAATGCCATAGACCGATTCCGCGATCTCCGAACTTTCCAACGGAAACAATTTCAAACGTCGAGGTGCCATGGGATCTTGGGTCCAGGCATTTGGACCTGTAACGCCTTCAGAAGCCTCCGGAGCCCCAGGTGTCCAAAAGCGGAACGGCCGGTGACGAGACTTGGGGGCAGCTGGAGCTTGAAATCGCTGTAGCCAAGTACCAACTATTAACAGGATCCACTACTAGGTCGCTATAGGTCAGTACTTGTGTTGGATCATCATAAAGAGCCGAATGCCAGTTTTAATCTCGTGCCAGGTAGAACTTTTCAGGCTGCTGGCCAGGGTCAAAATCCTTCTAGCGTTCCAGCCTTTCTGGCTGACTCGGACAAGCTCACATTTGCTTGAGCCATCCCATTTCGAACGTGCATCATACTAAAGCCACAGTCAGTGCCTGCAGGCAACTAACTCCGCAAGCTCAGTGGAACAGCCCTTCACGTCGTTAAATGACACGTTTCAAATCCATATGTTAAGTTACCAAGGCAAAGCATGACACCCCGGTCGCAATAAACTGCTATTAAGCTTACTGAAAAGCCTGTCGTTCTGCGTCGGGCTCTATCGATATATCCCCAGTTCAATTCTAGCAGTCCCACGATGTCCTTGATATCGTGCGCTGCTCTGCTGTTCTCCGTGTCTGCGTTCCGAGTCGCACAAGCTCAGACCCAGAAAACAAACACTACTTATCCATATAGCTGGCCCTACCCGTATCCTGGCATGCCAAATGGCTCATACAGTCCAGAATGGCAAAGTTGTACGTCCTCTGTGATATGGTGCATTATTCGAATACCAACGATGTGCTCGCAGACTTTCAGGTGACAGATAGTCTTCCAAATGTGACGTGGCCCCTCGCTCGGAACTGGGCTGGCAATATCCCCGTAAACAGGCCGAATCACCCAAACGACACCATGTTCTTTTGGGCGTTCGAGTCTTCGAACGGGTCATTTACCGCGAACAATAATGATCCTTGGGGAATCTGGCTCAATGGAGGGTGAGTACTGAAGTTTCCAGGCGCTTATATGGTTGTGTATCCAACCGCTCTACAGTCCTGGTGTCTCGAGCCTCGTTGGATTATTATTCGAGGTTCGTTTCGTGTCTCTCGTACTTTATTCAATCACGGATTGATGTGCATGTCTCAGAATGGCCCAATTCACATCGCGAGCAATTATTCCGTCTACGAAAATCAATATGCGTGGACAGATGTTGCTGATTATGTATGGATAGATCAACCAGTGTACGTCGCAGTTCTCATTACCATGCTTCCGGACTCACCTTTTGTTATTGTAATAGCGGGACGGGCTTTAGTACAGCTGATGCCGATGGCTATGGTGAGTACATCTTACCAGCGTTCAGCCTTTCGTTGACCCATTGCTGAATTTCCATTTAGTCAGTGACGAAGACCAAATGGCTGCTGACTTCGTGAGAATCGTACTGGTTCGGAGCTGCCACTATGCTAACGGATCTTCAGATGGGTTTTCTGGAGAACCTTGTAAATGTGTTTCCCAATCTTCGTGAACGGCCTCTGTTTCTCACCGGCGAGAGTTACGCTGGGATGTACATTGTAAGCATTACTTTTTCATGCGCCTAAGCTGATTCGCGTAACGTCACATCAGCCCTACATCACCAAGTGCTACTTTGGGATGGATAGTCGACCCGTTAAACTGGCAGGAATCGCTATGGGAGATGCACTCTTAGGAAACATACAGACATCTGCCGAAGCGCCGGTGGTAACAGTGCTAGAGACGTACCCCCAAATAATCGGGTATGATCCCCAGGTGTTTGAGTACTTTGAGGAACAGTGCGTTCAGGGTGGTTGTATGGTTTTAGTAATGCTAATCCTTGGCCGGGATTATTTAGGAGCCGACTCTGCGGATACAACCTCACCCTGGAATATCCCCAGCCTAGGCCTTTCCCAACTTTGAACGCCCCTTTACCTTTCGGATCCGCAGGGATATCTGGCAAGGCGGACTTGAGGTTGACCCAGGGACAGATCGCGCGTGAAATGCAATACCGATATTCTGCCAAGCTCAAGGCAAGGGATACCGCCTCTTTGGATCACAATGAACGACGCCGTGCGCATGGCGTTTGGAAACGCGATCTCGCTGGGCGTGCGAATGGGACAATCGACCCATGGTATGAGTGTGACCTGCTTACCGAGATGATGGACTACGCCGTCAACTTTACCTTCCCTTGGTGTACGTTGTTCTTGACCTTTGTCTCATCGGATTTTGTTTTTTTTTTGTTGTTCTGGGTTGACTTTTTTCAGCTTCCGGAGGTGAATTTGATGTATATGATATTCCCGATGCTTTGAGCCCCGAGGCGAATATAGATGCAAGTGTATTTCTTAATGGTTCGTCTCAGTGCCAGTCGTGGATAGATGTATTGAAATTCACCCGTGTTTTTTAAAAAATAGATCCCCGTACAGTTTCTGCGTTACATGCGCCAAAAAGCAAAAAGTGGGTGGAAGTCATTTCCACACCGTTCTTACCGACCAATAGCACTAGTAAGTAGTACTACTTGGCAGCTGATACTGGCTGATTGCAGTCACGGCGTTTTGCAGCAAATGTATATGGAGACCCAAGTGAGCATTAAACTTTGTTGTACCATACGTTTGCTCATTGACTTTGCACTTCAGGCGTAGAGTGAGTACTCACGGCATAATGAAACAGAATACTCAGAGCTGAGCGGTCAGACCTATGGCATTCTTGACCGAACTCGCGACGAACGCGACGAAGCACGGCGTGAAGGTCGTCATATATTCTGGAAATGACGACTCCCTCGTCTCGCATTTTGGTTCTCAAAGTACGGTTCTTTCTTCACTCGATCACTTCAGCTTTCTAACATGGGGACAGTCGCGATCCAAGTAGGATGCATCGTATTTCTCGCACACTCTCAGCGCGTCTCAGCCTTTTTTAAAACAGAATACGACGTTTGGTTGCATCCAAGGCTTTAGCCGCCGGCCGAGCACCCCGTGGTCGAGCGAGGCAGGCGAATTCTGTGGCATTGTCCATCAGGAACGCGGTTGGACGTATGTCCTCGTTGACCATTCCGGCCATCTTGTACCGTATGACAACCCCGTTTGCGTGAGTCTTGTCCTGTAACCATAACCCCCGATCTTACCCTCACACATTTACCTAGGCACTCACGCTCGCCCGGGAATTTATTTTTGGAAACAATCAGACCGGGCTCGTCACCAACACCGGCGGGGTGGTCAGCGTCATCGGAGGGGAGGTGTCCTCCCTCGCGGGTGAGATCATGACGGGACAGGCGGCAATCTATTACGGGTCGGGCACGACGGCGTCGAGCTATTTCTTCCCGACGGCGACGGTCGAGGCTTGGGACTCTTATATCGCGACGGCAACTGCGACTTTGACAGGTCTAGCGAGCTAGATTGCGAGGTTGAGTATTGTGGTCTTGTAGTAGTAGAAGGCTTGTACTGGGTATTTTTACTGTTGCGACCGCTGTACTGGACGCTGAGTACAAGCCCATTGGCACACTATATATCTGTTCGCGCCTCCCCTGAGTAGCTGATAGTCACCCCTATTGGAAGCTGCCAATAATTGTTACTGCTCGTGCAGAGGTCTCGACCCGAGTCCTATGGAGTCCTCAGTAGATGTCAAGCTACTGTATTAAAGTATGTACCTATGGAACCTATAGTAGGTTAGTTACAGTAGAAAATGTAGTATGTAACATTCTTGAACGCAACCTTGACAAACTTGGGACTATACACTAAGCTAGCCCTCGATCCAGACATTCAGGAATTGCGGCGTGTGAAGGGTCGCTGCCGGCTCGCCGGGGAAGCATGCTCAAATGGGACCAAGGCTTGGAAGCATGTACATACACACCACGAAAGGATGTATGGTTTACATCGACTCAAGATCGCATTCGACGAACCTTTTACCGCGTGGTGTCCTCGTGCAGTAAAAGAACCATCTATGGGAATTGTCGATCACGGTGTTTTTCGTTTCGTCGCAATGCCCATCCGCCAATAGTGGCGGTCGTCGTTGGTCGTACTCGACTAGTACACCTGCCCGAAGTAAGTTGGATAAGCGAAACGAACAACGCACGCACATTAGGAGCACATCGGCCTCGTATAGTGCTATGGTACCCGGCGTGAGATTGGGGGTTGAGGTTTGCAGGGATGGTAACTGGTAGAGATCAGTAGGGGAAGGTCATGCTGATGCCGTTCTGAAGATGATCCACGTGCACGAGTCGAGAAATCTGGCACGAGGATGCGACCATGACGAGCCCGACGCCACTGACTTTTATATATTGGCGAAGGTCAGGACGATTCGTAATCACACATTATGATACCATTTGTTTTGTTTCCAGATGTTGGATATTACATGCGGAGACTGGGTGGTTTGAAGGGCGCGGTATCCTAGATTAGATTGGATGACTAGGGAAAGGTTGGCCGACGTGTGGGCTGTGATTCCCACTCCGGCCAGAGGGAATGAAACTCAATATTCGGGGAATTCAAGCACCAAAAAGAATTTGATCGAAGTCACCGAGTGATCTGAGAATGTGTGCCAAGATCAACCACGGGCCCATCAACGAAAAGACTTCGTACGCATGCATCTAATGATCAGTCCAAAAGATTGACGAGATCGAACTTCCGTTGCCTCATGGAGAGAGATCGGCTTTGCGGAAAGAATGAGCGACGTCGACGTATTCAGTTGTCGGTTTACGACCATCATCCTCTTCCTGGGTTTCTTGAAGAGACAGTTGAAGTATGAATACAGGTAACAATAAGCTTCCCGAAAGTCGCCACATATGCTGAGCGCCTAGTCAGCTGACTTGCTCCAAACCATAATCGCATGCGGTTGACTGTTGCACGTCCTCGAACTTCGACTTGAGTAGTGAGAACTACGGACGACCAGGACTGAATGACACCCATCCTCCATTTGACGGTGGCAAAGTGGGATACCGCGTATGCAAATGGAGACAAGATTAAAACGTAGCACCATGATGCAACGATCTGGGCGGTATATCGCGCAGCTATGCGATGTGGCTGTGTAGGTATCAAACAATGATACATAGTTACATGCTAACTTTCATCCCACAAGGATCAAGCAGGAGATGGCCACGCATGTAGTAAGCTTGGTCCGACATAACCACAGTATTATTAGCTCAAACCGTCCCTACATAGTACAATATGTATGTATATGTATGAGAGTACAGAGTTGATTGTTCACGGGCGAGGTTTGTTATGGCAACCATGAGATTGGCGATCTGCTAATCAAGGTGGGTACAACTCCAATGGAAGCTACGCACATGCACCGTTTGCACGCGTTTTGCAGTGTGCCCACCAACATCGATATTGTCCTCTTCACTCTCCCATGACCCCCCTATCCCATGCTGCCTGGACGTCTGATGGCCGTCGGGGCTCACACCTGTGCATGAAAAGACGATTCTGTCGGCCGCTCATCCCCACTTGGGTCGTCTCGTTCGATCAGCATGCGGAAGTCCGATTCCATCTCGCTATCTTGCAGGCCGGGCCCCAGCGACGCCGACTCGTTTTATGTATATCATGAGCCGGATCAGGTTACGCTACTCTCCTTAAAAAGCCTGCAGGTCATCACGTTATGGTATCAAATTCTCCGCCCATGTCCTTGTTGCCTTTCCCTGCCACGTTGCTGTTCTTCGCGTCCGTCCTCTCCTCGTTCCAGTATGCATGCGCGCAGGACACGAATTCCACCTACCAGTCTAGTTGGCCTCAAGTGTATCCCGGGATGCCGACAGGCGCTTACAGCCCAGAATGGCAAAGTTGTACGTCCTCGTGCGACATCCCTATCGAATCCGGGTTGCGATGTGCTTGCAGACTTTCAGGTAACAGAAAGTCTTCCGAACGTCACATGGTCCCTCGCTCGGAACTGGGCTGGCAATATCCCCGTAAACAGACCGAATCATCCGAACGACACCCTGTTCTTTTGGGCATTCGAGTCTTCGAGTGGGTCATTTACCTCGAACAATAGTGATCCTTGGGGAATCTGGCTTAATGGAGGGTGAGTGCTCGAGTTACTGGGCGCTTATACGGTTGTGTATCCCACCGCTCTACAGTCCTGGCGCCTCGAGCCTCGCTGGATTATTATTCGAGGTTCGTTTCGTGTCTCTCGTACTTTATTCAATCACGGATTGATGTGCATGTCTCAGAATGGCCCAATTCACATCGCGAGCAATTATTCCGTCTACGGAAATCAATATGCGTGGACAGATGTTGCTGATTATGTATGGATAGATCAACCAGTGTACGTCGCAGTTCTCATTACCATGCTTCCGGACTCACATTTTGTTATTGTAATAGCGGGACGGGCTTTAGTACAGCTGATGCCGATGGCTATGGTGAGTACATCTCGCCAGCGCTCAGTCTTTCATTGTCCCACTACTGAAGTTCCATTCAGTCAACGGCGAGGACCAGCTGGGTGCTGATTTTGTGAGAATAAGTAGTACCGGTACGGAGCTGCTAGTATACTGACGGGTCGATAGATGGGTTTCTTGGAGAACTTTGTAAACGTGTTTCCCAATCTCGCTTCACGGCCGTTGTATATTACCGGTGAGAGTTACGCTGGAACGTACATTGTAAGCAATGCTTTTTTGTGCATCCAGGCTGATTCACGTAATGCCACATTAGCCCTATATCGCCAAGACCTACTTTGGGATGGATAACCCACCCGTTAATCTCTCGGGAATTGCTATTGGAGATGGTTGCTTGACGAATGCGCAGACGTATAATGAGTTGCCCGTGTTAACGGTGTTAGAGACGTACCCTCAAATAATCGGGTATGATCCTCAGGTGTTTGAGTACTTTGAAGAACAGTGCGTTCAGGGCGGTTGCACGGTTTTAGTAATGCTAATCCCTGGTCGGGTTCATTTAGGAGCCAACTCTGCGGATACAACCTCACCCTGGAATACCCTCAGCCTGGGATTTTCCCAACTTTGAATGCCTCTTTGGCATCTTACGGATCCGCAGGGATATCTGGAAAGGCGGACTCGAGGTTGACCCAGGGACGGGTCATGCGTGAAATCCAATATCGATATTCTGCCAAGCTTGAGGCACGGGATCCCACCTCGGATCACAATGAACGACGCCGTGCGCATGACGTTTGGAAACGCGACCTCGCTGGGCGTGCGAACGGGACAATCGATCCATGGTATGTGTGTGACCTGTTTGACGAGATGATGGACTACGCCGTCAACTTTACCTTTCCTTGGTGTACGTCGTTCTTGACCTTTGTTTAATCGGATTTTGTTTTTTTGTTGTTCCGGGTTGACTTTTTTTTCAGCTCTCGGAGGTGAATTTGACGTATATGACGTTCCCGATGCTTTGAGCCCCGAGGCGAATACGGATGCAAGTGTATTTCTTAATGGTTCGTCTCGGTGCCTGCCGTGAATAGATGTATTGAAGTTTACCTGCATTTTTTTTTCACAGATGCCGTTACAGTTGCTGCAATACATGCGCCAACGAGCAAACAATGGGTGCAATTCATTTCCACGCCGTTCGCGCCGAACAATAGCACTTGTAAGTAGCACTACTTGGCAGTTGATGCTGGCTGATCGCAGCCACGACTTTTTGCAGCGAATGAATATGGGGACCCAAGTGAGTATCTTTCTCTTGTTGTACCTTAGGTTTACTCATTAGTGTCGCGTCCCAGGTGTGGAGTGAGTTCATGTTACAATGATCCAATGCAATCGGAACAGAATACTTAGAGAGTGGTCAGGCCCATGGCATTCTTGACTGAACTCGCGACGAATGCCACGGAGCGCGACGTGAAGATCGTCATATATTCTGGAAATGACGACTCCATCGTCCCGCATTTCGGTTCTCAAGGTACTGTTCTCTTTTCAGTCGATCGCTTCAACTTTCCGACGCGAAAATACAGTTACCATCCAAGTAGGATATATCGCATGTTCTTGCGCTATCTTAGCGTGTCTTACTCTCGTTTTTATTGGCGTAGAATACGACGTTTGGTGGTGTCCAAGGTTTTAGCCGCGTGCCGGACACACCGTGGACGAACGAGGCAGGCGAATTCGGTGGCATTGTCCATCAGGAACGTGGGTGGACGTACGTCCTCGTTGACCATGCCGGTCATCTTCTAGCATACACTAACCCCGTCTCCGTAAGTCTTGCCCCGTGATCTATTTATTGCTCGATCCGACCTTGCTTGCATCTCCTAATGCATGACATTTATTGTGCTGTTTTTTTTATATCCAGGCGCTCACGCTCGTACGAGAATTCATATTTGGCAACAATCAGACAGGGCTTGTCACCGACACAAGCTCCGGAGCGGTCAGTGTCGTCGGAGGGGAGGTGTCCTCCCTCGCGGACGAGATCATGACGGGACAGTTGGCGATCTATTACGGGTCAGGCACGACGGCATCGAGCTATTTCTTCCCGACGGCGACGGTCGAGGCTTGGAACTCGTTTATCGCGACGGCAACCACGACATCATCGACAAGTCGGGCGACCTCGATCGTGAAGACGAGCGTTGTGACGAGCGGGGGGGTTGCGCTGACCGTTTTGGGAACGACCGTTTTCGCGATGATGTTGAGGTGACTTGGTCCGTTTTATACAGGCTGTGCCTTTCCCGTTCGTTTGCATTTATCTGTATCCAGGAGGGGGGTTGAGCCTTTGAGTTTGTCGGTCGGGTCCGGATCAAGTGATGGGGAATGGTAACACTCATAATGTGTTCTGTTCTTCCATACTTGTTTAACCAAAGCGATCTAAAATCTAGTTTGAGCGTATTCTTATTTGCCCGTACATAATTTCTGCCAGGATGGATTATCTGCCGGCCCATTAGTCGCACGAAACATCGTGGGATAGTCAAGATTTGCTGATATCGATTCTTCAAACGCACCTCACAGGTGTGTCACCAATCACGATCCATATTAGCGACTACTGTTACGTGCGTCGTTCTGGCTAATTAGGGCGGATAAGTGATTTTTTTACCGACTTCAGCAATAACTACAGCACTCAGCACTTACTTAGAAATAGTACAGTTAGCTCAAGCAAAGATAAGACGAAGATTAGACAGTCCCAGATAAGAAGCAAATAAGGTTAACAGCTAACTGATCAACTAGTGCGCTCTACTTGGCTAACGTGCCGTGCCTTTCACGCTGTTGGCCGTCTCTCCCACGGGTCCGTGCGTGCGCGCCCGACGTCGCCAGCGACGACGAGCACGTTACCCACCACAGAAATTGGTGCAGGGGAAGGAGGTTCGTCGTGAGTTACTGCTGCCTAGTGGGCGTCGTTCTATATTCGCCGCGCATATTGAACGGTGACATCGCCGGTCGGTTCGAGGAGCGCGAAAGCCTCAAGTATCACGGACAACTGCATTATATAATCATCATGTCTTCCTAGTGAAGTAGCTTACTAGGTTTAAGTCCATCCGTCACTAGCAGCGAATCCACTGTCTGCCCACTGAGGACAATCGGAGTCGATAACTTGACGCTTCCACATAGGTTTATTTCCATAAAAACTGTCCTCCCCCGACTGTAAGTACGAATCTCTTTCAATCCCAATTCATACTCTTATCCATTTCCATCTCGTGTTCTTCACCTTCGACATGCTATGGTCACTCAAACGTTGGCCGCTACAATTAATTGCGCAAATTCTACCGCAGGAGCTGAACAGTACGCGAAAAATTAAACGCGCTATTGTATGCTTCATTCGTTTTTGCTCGATATATCGACCCTCCTTTTTGAACCCACTTCCCAGCGGCGTAACATGGAGTCAAATAAACTATCGCGCGACAACGCAAATTGCGTAATTCCTGTTCGTTCGCAGATAAATACATCTCCAGTGAAAAAAGCTGCCTCAGGTCGGCAGCCGGGCCAGTCGCACACGCGCACCACCATGGACGAGGCGATTAACCACGAACTGGCCAAAGCGCGATACCTCATGAACGACCTTGCTGATCACGTTTTTGGTCACATCGTATCAACCGATTTGGCCGGGGACATTTTGCGCAACTTCGTCGATCACGGGATCATTCAGGTCTTCGAAAGGGCAGGTCCCGACACTCAGGAAAAGCTCACACTTAATCCAGGAAGCCAGAACGCCTAGCTCGCGATTGATCGGGCCTTTGAGGAAGCTGAGAAGCCTGGCTTTATCCCAGAGAACAATGGCGATGAGCCTGAGGGATCGACCCCGTTCAAGCGAACTGGTACAGAGGGAAACGGGAAACAAGAAAAGGCAAGGTACTCGTTCAAGTGGGGTACGTTCCCGTCGGAGCCCATTTATGAAGATAAACTCGTCGAATTTCTCAACGAAATCACAGACCATGCTTTCGAATTCGCGCAAACTAGGCTTTCGAACACAGTGCCGAGACTGAAGAATCGATTCGCAGCTCGAGAAGACAAACATCATGCTATGCCATTGTCGTATGAGCCAGACGACGAAGACATGCGACCCGACTTCTTGTTGTTGCCCGCCGAAGCCTTCCAGGACGATTTCGAGACGGTCGATCCGAGGTACCTCAACTTTACCGCGTCGCGTCTCGTCGGTGAAATGAAGAATAAGGCCCTTGCTGCGGGCGTCGAACAAGTCCAGAGGTACACACGAGGCTTAAACCGCGCTCAGCCGTGGGTCCACTATGTGCTCGCGATGACAATCACAAAGGACAAGGCAGTTTTCATGCGCGGAGAGGGGGGTGGCACGGAACGTCTAGAACTCATTCTCGGAGACGGGCCGTGGTTGCGTCGAGTTTATACAGCTTTTTCTCGGACTAGCGTTGGCGGAGGATGTCGACTTGGGCCAAAATCCAGATGTTCCCCTTGGATGCGAAACAAAAATATGCGAACCCAGGCGCGGCGGCAACCACATTGTATCGTTGAATGTGCCGTCCACGTCGACTGCCACTCAGGTGAGGGCTGGCGGCGTCAAGTCGCTGACCCCAAATTCTGTCTTTCAGACTGCGAAATATCCAGTCTCGTTTAGGACTCGCCGTGGCTCATGTTGGACTAAGGCACACTCGTATCAGCTGTAGGTAGTCATATCCCATCAATGTCTGTTAATGTACCAAAGTAAATGAGTATCTCACCTCAGCCGTCGACACGGACTGAGGGAGAGAGGAAAGAAGGACGAGAAATTTTATCGAGCAACTTCGTATCACGTGTGGGGCACAAATGTTGAACAGGAGTGGTATCGAGTAGCCTGGGCCAATTTACCCTATTCCGGACGTCACCAACAGTTCAAAGGCGCCTTCGATCTCCACTCGCACTCGTACTGCCTCGAGTGCTTCCATCTGTCTCTTCCCGTGCGCTCAATCACTGTCCACTCCACAAGGAGGCCGCAATCTTGTCCTTTGCGTCCTCGAAGAGAGTTTACTCAGAGATCGGCGACGACAGTCATCCAGAAAGAAACCAAAGATTGCAGAAACTGTCGCCTCAAGTGAGCAAGTGATACTTTTCCCTCTTTGTGTCTATGGGGACAAGTGTCTCGGTGTATTGTTTACATCCACCTCAATCCTTGGGCAGGGAACGACAGTATTCTGTGTGGCCGATGTGGATGGCCCAGAGAAGATGCTGGCTTTGAAGATGTCTTGGCAGGATCTCGAGTGAATGGCAGACCAAGAGGCTGTCATGAAACGATTGGGGGAATATGACCACCGTCCAGGCGTGATCGTTCCACTAAGGTATTTCATTCATAAAATCCAAGGTCACTGTGCTGAACGGTCTACAGAACGTTCAGGGCTGAGGGATGGTAAAATGTGCACGACCCTTGGCGCTATAAGGGGTTTTATGGACAATGAAATGACTGGCGTAGACGTCGAAAATCGGGTGCTGGTCATTTCCATCTCGGAGCTGAAGCGACCGGTAGCATACTTCTGGAGTGTACACGACTTTGTACGAGGATTGCGCGGTGCACTATTAGGTGAACTCTGTCTTGCGACTTGTTTCAAACCGACAACATGCTTATACACTTCGTGTTATGCAAGGACACGAATTTCTCACACAAATCGGGATTCTTCATCGTGATATCAGCAAGAACAACATCGTTCTTGGCCTTTATCCTACCGAAGAGAGGGGATATCTGATCGATTTTGATATGGCCATACTGCAAGAAGCCGAGCAACCCATGCAGGCCGCATCGACTGAGCTGCCAGTCGACGATCGAGTTCACCAAGATGGCGAGAATGGCTCTGCTGCTTCCGAGAAGTCGGATAATATTAAACGCGTGAGAGGGCTGCGGACGGTGAGGACACCGTTTAATTTCACACCGTTTTCTATTACTCACGGAATTACCAGGGAACCTTCCCGTACATTTCAGTGAACGTTCTACTGGGAAACAGACGCACGCATTTCGACGACGTGGAGTCGTTTCTCTGCGTACTTTTGCTCTTCTTTTTCTCGTATGCATGCCCTCTACCCAAAGATGAGCTCAAAGACGCCCACGAGAAGGGATTTGTTCGTCCTATTGGATTCGGACGCATGTCTCACGTGAGGAGTTGGCCGAAAAAGCTTGCGAATTGGGCAGACGGGGACGCGGAAGCTGTAGCCGGCATGAAGTCTCTTTACGTCTCTTTTCCACGTGGTGCAGACAACCTGGTAGAAAGTGCCGATTTGCAGGATTGTCTCAGGAAGAACTGGCCGGAAGATTTGCATGGCCCTATATGCTCTCTTTTGCGGACCACTTTCAAAATGTTTCTCGACAGCATATACAGATCGATGGGACGACGAATCGAAGTTTCACATGCTGAGTTCGTCAGGGTGTTTGACGGCTGGTTGGTAACATATTCCTCACTGGAGCGCAAATATTCGAACTGTCCCTTCGACAACCTGAATTGTGCCTGACTATTACTATAGTATCACTTGTTAGAATAGTCGGGCTGCTGCATCATTCCAACTCTGCTGTTGTGCAAGCAAACCAGTGACCACATGTTGGACAAATGCTGTCTTTTGGTGTACTATCACTGCACAAGAGTTGCAAAATATTCCAATGCAATCCCCAATAGCGCATGGACATGCATAAACTAGGACGTGCGAAAGTTATGGTGGGGAGGTCCCCATGCGATATGTCAGGTACCACAATGCATTTCGATCTTTGCTCCCCACTACATGGTAGAGTGTCGGCTGTCACAGGCTAGCGCTGACACACTCAGAGCAAATATTTGACAATTGCAGCCGAAAAGCTGGTGTCTAAATTTTGTACTCTGATTAAACTTGTCATGCTCGCCCAAACAACCCACTCCTCCACAGATTCATGTCATGTAGAACTTCAGTGTATCCTGGAAGAAGAAAAAAAAAAAAGTCAAGTTTTTTTAAAAATGTATAGTGTTTGTGCTTCCAGAGCATGCACAATACTCGGATTGTGTGTCATCCAACATATGAAACACTTGATAGACTCATTTTTCTAGTAGCCTGCTTTTTAACAGAAAAAAATATGTATTCTCATCATGCTGAGACTTAGACTGTCATATAGATAATATAACATGTCTCTAGCATCATTGTTATGTGAACTACAGTACATTTTTGCAACCCTATGTGTCATTTTTTGCCAACTCCAGTGCAGTGATGGTATATGCCAAGGTGAGTCCGATGTGAACCAAATATGTTAGGAGGGGTGGTGTGTGCATGTACTCGTAAAGCGACTTTTAGGTACATATATCTTAGGTATAACAACAAAAGGCGAAAGGTGGTCGCCATCATCTAAGCTAGAGAGAGAGAGACGGAAAACAAAGGCTACACAGGCAACAAACAAAAAGGAAATAAAAAGAGAGAGAAAATATAGGTCCGAGAGTCCGCCTACATAGGGTCATGGGAGAAGAGAAGTAAAACAAAGCGGTTCGGAGTGATTGCTGCGAAAACAAGACTGCGCGAGTGGATTTACAGACAGCAAGAGAAAAGAAAAAAAATCTTGACAAAAGGGGCCATGATCTCGTCTTGTCTTGATTTTTATTTTCTTGGGACGAAGCGAGAGCTAGGAGAGAGGGAGAAAAGCAAAAACAGGCAGGGACAAAAGTCGGTCAGTGAGTGGTGATGACGAGACGAAAATCGAGAAAAAAAAATATCCACGTGAGAGATGCCAGCGACTTGAAGGATAGATATATAAGAGTGAGTGAGAGTGAGAGATGCGGCTGCCAAATGCGAAGACATGAGGATTTTTTTCGGCGCGAGGGTCAAGGTCCAATTGAAACGATTCTACCAATTCACACTCAGCGTATCATGATCTCTTGGCCTTCATCTTCTTCATGTAGCGGGGGCGGGCATTGGATTTTGAGGGACAGCAGGCCGTCGCGCATCTCGACAGTGACGTCGTCGGCCTGCACAAAACCAACGAGCATCCAACATCGAGAGGGGGTTTAATAAAGGGAAAGGGAACGCACTGTCGTTTCATTGGGTACGACAAACGTGCGAGACACGCTACCCGACTTGCGTTCCCTCAAAACGTATCCGTCGTCCGCTATATCCTGGGGACCTTTGGCTGTGACGACAACTTGCTTTACCCGATTCACGGCGTTAGTTGAGAGAACGACGGTGACGTCGCTCTTGTTACGACCAGGGAGTTCACACAATGCAGTCAAGACGCACGTCTGGCTATTGAAGTGTAGATCTGTACGAATCAAAAAGTTGACACCAGCGGAAGAATAACCAGGATTTATCAGTCCCCTGTTGCTGAGACGCATGAGCACGACGCCGAAAGACGGAAAATAAAATAAAAGTACACGCACTTGTACATAGTCGTCAGTTTCGTCGAAGAGGAATATCCTCTTGGCGTTGTCGATGTCATGGCTGTTGCTGAAAGGGGTCCCTGCACAGAGGTAACCGAGGACGATACTTGTCTTACACTGTGCACTCCTTCAGGCTCTCTCCTCGACTTTGCAATCACGACGCCCGCAGCACTCTGAGGCCGCCGATACGGATGGACCGCAGCACGCGCGCTCGAATGTACAGGGGATATCCGAGCACGCATAGGGCCAATCGAGCCAGGAAATACACCACTTGGGCCAGCAGACGACGGGCCCGACGGAGGGCTCGCACTTGTTCCGACGTGATACACGCGAGAGGTATCAATCATGGGTGGTCTCATGTGCTCAGGCTGTAAGGGGGCCGGCACGGAAGTGTGCTGCAAATGCAGTTCATCACCCTCAAGGACATGACTAGAACCTGGACGTCTCGGATTCTGGCTAGGTACAATCGATAGCTGTTCCTGAGCTTGCACGGCGCCCGTGGTCGAAGTAGAGGCGCCGTACGCGTCCCGACTTTGTTCTGGCTGATGCTGTAGTGGACGCTGTAGAATCTGCTGATCAAGATGCTGTTGCTGTTGCTGTGGTTGACGTTGCTGCTGATGTGGATCACCGTCCTCCCAACGATACGTCGTCTGAGGTGTTGCAGGCATCGAAGAGTGGCCTGGAATGAATGGGTATTGATACGACATGGAAAAAAAAAATCAAAGGAGGATCTGGGGAAGATTTTCGCGTCCCGCCTTTTTATGCTCCCCCCCCTCCCGCCGAT
>JBBPKB010000260.1:0-15710 GCA_038089035.1 Boletellus dicymbophilus
GGACGACTCAAGTCGGACCCAATAACGTCAGTCAGGCGAAGTCAGACTCACCACACCAAATGGCCGCATCAGGGCTATATCGGGCGAGTCAACAAATTCAAAAACACTTAGTTTGTCATCTAGACGCAGTACTGACTCACTAGTCACAAGTACATCGAGCGGACGGATGACCACACGCGCTACTTCGAGAGCGCACCTATCGCCAGTCGCGACTTACCATATATGGACACCGCGCGCACATCGGCGACACGGACAATTCAGTGTATCTATTCCATACGAATGGACATTATTCCTTTTTGAAATCATTGAGTATATTCTTCTATTACACTCTATTTTTGATTTCATTTCTTTTTCACCATGGTACACTAACCCGTGCAATTCAAGGGAGCGTGTTGTTATTTTTTGACTAGCACGCATTAGGTTACCTTTTATGGTAATTATTAGATAAGCTTAGAGCTTTCAAACCTTCGAGTTTCCTCTAGTTTATTCCCTCAGTAGCTTGACATCTACTGAGGGTAAGTAGTACTTTTTCTACTGTACTAACCTATTGTAGACATCATAGGTACATACTTTAATACAGTAGCTTGACATCCACTGAGGACATCATAGGACTCAGGTCTTTCTCTGTCAAAACCTCTGTGTGACCAGTAACAATTATTGGCAACTTCCAATAGCATGCACATTGGTGACACAGACATTTCAAGTGTATCTATTCCATACAAATGGACTACATTTATTTTGAAATCATTGAGTATGTTCTTCTATCACTCTATTTTTGATTTCATTGCTTTTTTCTCTATGGTACACTAACCCATGCAATTCAAGGGAGCATGTTGTTATTTTTTTAACTAGCACGCATTAGGTTACCTTTTATGGTAATTATTAGATAAGCTTAGAGCATACAAACCTTTGTGTTTCCTCTAGTTTATTCCCTTAGTAGCTTGACATCTACTGAGGGTAAGTAGCACATTTACCTACATTTTCTATTGTAACTAACCTATTGTAGATCATAGGTACATACTTTTATTGGAAGTTGCCAATAATTGTTACTGGTATGCTACAGCCAGACATTGTTGCCGTTGTAGGTCAGTTTCACATCACTGTTTCCATCTCCACCCACTGCCACTCTCTGAACCAGCTTTCCAGCTGCCTACTGGCTGTTGTGAGAGAAAGTACCTGAAGCTCATCAAAAAAGACAAGGTGCAGAGAGCATTGGAGGTAGGCCCAACATAGATGTCAGAGGTGAGGTCTGCCATCACACTCCTACACAAGTATAGCAAGCATGGTGTGACACCTAGACAGCATATTGTCAAGATGTGTGGTGACCATGCTTCAAAGATTGGGTCATGTGCACTGTTGTCCAGGCCAAGGGTAGAGGTTGCCAAAAACTCTGGTCAGTAGCAGCTTTGACTGTCCATGTTGCTGGGCTCACTACCAGTATCACAAAGCATGTACAGTACAAGACTTGAGATTAGGTAGCAGAAACAATTATGAGGTTGGTTTGTAGGCCATCCAGTGGTTTGACTTCAAGTATTTGCTATTGTTCACCTAGGGATAATGGGTTGCGGCATCCAGAACAGCTTTGTAGCCAGCTTCATGGTGTTTCTCAAGGTAGTTACAGAAGGCATGTGGCTTCCCATGGTAGGCAGGGTCATTCTTGTATTTCTCCTTGATGAATCACAGTGCAAGAGGCACACTCCAGTTGAGCTTCTTGGCTAGCTCTTCCACAAGGTTAGTGACTTTTGCACAGTGTCCACTCTCTGTCTTGAGGCCACCCTTATTCCTCCACCACTTTGTACCCCAATGCTCCTTGAGCCCACAGGTTGAGAGATGTCCTCTCAAACCCTCTGTATGCTCTATCCACAATTCTGTGATTGTTGTGAGAGACTGATAGTGGTATTGAGGTAGACAGTCCCCATCCTTTCATTCTCACTTGTGTGCATCAAGATGTGCCTTTCCATAGTACTCAACAAGAGCAGTCCACACCTAAGAGCTTGGATCTGGTCTTACAGTCAGAATAGGAAGAAGTTGGTTGTCCCTGTTATGCTTGGTCTGGGTAGAAACAAATGTAGACTCAAAGAGTAAAGCAGTGATCAGCTCAACAGTACAATAGCTGAAGAGACTACCTTCAAAGAAGGATTTGTATCAAGTGAAGCAGAGATGAGGGTTTGATGATGTGAGCTCCCAAGCAGTTTGAGAGAAGAGCAGTGGATTGAAGTCTCGAGTTAAACAATTGAGCCCATGATCTCAATTCCACTCCCCTAGTGTGCTATTACTCCATGAGTGTCCTGAATTTGGAGTAACCTCAGGGCCTAATATGCCCTCCTCTGCCAGCACATCTCCTCATAAAGGATTCCAACTGTAGTCTGCCTGGGAATTTGGATCAAAGTGGTATGGTTCACCTGAAACAATGGTAAAGCCCCTGGAGAGCAGTAAAGACAGCAGGAGAGAACATAATGTTGATGACATGATGGAAGGTATAGAGTTGATCTTAAATATCTGATCCTGATTCCAAATCAAGACAAGAGTCTTTTTGGGGATAAGGTCTGGACTTATGGGTCGAAATAGGGATTCAAAGAGTGTAAGAGTGCAGAAAGGAATGGACTGACTCTCTCACAACTGAGGAGCACAGCAGTGAAGGGAGATGAAGGAGGTCAAGTAAAGAGACATATTTGACAAGCAGAGTTTATACTTGAGTAAAGGATGCTTGTGTTTGAGTGAATGAACACTTGTCCACAGGGTTGAGTGATTGACAGAAGATGTGACTTGAGAGACAAGCAGCTTAATTGAACTCTGACATAAGGTTGGATTTATACACTACATTTAAAGCAGAGTCCTAATATAGTATGAGCCAAGCTGACTGATAAAAGGTAAGAGATGAGAGATAAATGACTCATTCTGAGTCAGAAAGATAAGATATGAGTCATATGAGCCATATCTTAGTAAGAAAATTTATCACATGATAATATGATGTCATTTGATCAATAAGTGATAGATAAATTGTAGAATGTAAAAGAATAATCAAAAATATTCTACAAGATTCAACAAAGAGATGTTGGGAAATACCATGTAGTTTACATGGAGCCAAGAGATGAGAGTGGTGGTAGTCATCAACCACTTGTGTTGCATGGGCTAAGTGCAGTTCTGGTTCCCATGTCTGTTCTGTTTCATCCCATTCTTTCCAATGAACTAGGTATTCCAAGTGTTTCTCCTTTATTCTAGATCCTGCAATGTAATCTATCTCTTATTCCTCACGAGAGACCTCAGTCATGTTGGGATGGAGTACAAGCTATCTAGGAAGTACATCTCAATAAGGTTTTACATGAGATACATATGTTTATGATAGGGTGGATTGTAACTGTTTTGGGTAATCAAAGTGTAACAGCATTAGACAGGGTCTTGGTGATGGCATAAAGTCCTATCCATTTTTGAGTTAAATTTTTTGCTGCATAGGGAGTGTTACAGCATGGGATTTTTCACCAGATTTTTCCATTATTTCCCACTACTTTCTGGCCATCCCTGACCTACCATTGCTGCCTACACTCCTGCCCCTCACTGAACAACGGCCAGCACTGCCTCACACTGCCACCTCATACAGCCCAGTGGCTCTCCTGATCCTACATGGAACTCCTGATCCTATTATTGATCCTAAATCACCTGGCCCAATCACATAACCTGCTCTCTGATCCTATCTGTCCCACCCAATAGCATAATGACCTCATGACCTTGTAATGACACATCACAAACCACAGCCAATGGCAGTAAGCCCTCCTGTCTTGGCTATGCTAGAATGCTATACAAACCTATGCACAGAGCTCCTGCAGAACTCCTTTTCCTTTTGATCCTATTTATATTCTATGCATTGCTTTATTTATTGAATCCCAGCACCAATAGCATTATTCACTCTTATCTTATTTAAACTCAGGACCAATGGCATATTTAGCTTAGTGTACAAGCAGGGCCACATATGTACAAACAGATGTAAACCCTAGTTTAGTATATAAAGGCGCAACACCCCACCAAGAGCCTCAGTTTGCTCTCTTGGTGTTTCCCTCCCATTGGTTCACCAGAAGTCACTTCCTCAAAGTGCTCCCATACCAGGACACTTGGTTGTAGGATTGACTGCTGCCTACCAAAGTGTGCTCACCCAGTTGCCTCATTACCTACACATAATGACCTCGACAGTTTGTCACCAACTTGTTGCCTACACACAACAACCTTGGCTCTGTGGTTTTGTTTTGTTTTGTTTTGTCCAGTCTTCGACCATGATACCATTCAACACCCAGACCTTTGGGTAGTTGTTTCAGGGAGTTTAAGGTGTTCAGTTGACAGCCACACTTTATCTCCAATTTGATAATTGGATGCTTTGGATCATCATTTATCCCCCTGAGTCCACATCCTAGATCTTGCTTCTTTCAAAGTGTCCTGCACTTCCTTGTGACCCTTAGTGTATTCCTTTCCATATTGTCCTCCTAATTCCATTGCTTTTCCTTCAAATCCAAGTCTAGGAAAGTAGTTTCTTGTGATGGTGAACAGAATTGTATTGGTAGTAGTAGATAAGGAATTATTGTGATGAAATTGTGCTATTTTGATCCATTCTGCCCAGTCTCCTTGTTTCTTGGCAACATATGAGTGGAGATATTGTTCAAGATCTCTATTGATCTGCTCTGCCTACCCATCAGTTTGTGAATGATAGGCAATTGAGATCCTTTGGGTGATGCCAAGGAGCTTACAGAGTTCCCAGGTAAAATCTGAAGTGAATTGTGGTCCTCTATCTGAAACAATAGAAGAAGGAAGTCCATGGATACACCAAACATAATCACAGAAATAAGAAGCTAATTCTTTGGAAGAAGTAGTTTTGAAACAAGGAATAAATACTTCTTCTTTAGAATATCCATCTATGTACAATGATGCAAATGGAATCAAACTTGTTTGAAGGAGGTAAACCAGTAATGAAATCTATGGAAAGATCAATCCAAGGTTTGATTGGTACAGGTAATAGTAATAATTTTCTAGCTGGTGTCTTTGAGAGTCTCTTTGTTTGAGCATGTACATCTGGCAACTATCTATGTAGGTTTTGGTACCTTTTGTGACTCAGCCAAGAAAAGCATTAGGTAAGTAAATGAAGTGTTTGAGCTTGTCTGAAATGTCAGGCAAGTGGAGAATCATTACAGATATTAAGTAATTCTAGTTGTAATGGCTCTGGAACAATGACTTTTTGTTTTGATTAAGGAAAACAGAATCAAGGATATTGTGAGTAAAGGTAGGTATTTCTTGATTTTTTATTTTTTATTTTTGGATTTTATTATAAAAGGACAAAGAAATAGAAATATGGTTAATGAAAAGATTCTTAGGTAGTACAGTAATATTGACATTATGATTGGTAACCACATTGCCATGGTCTGGCCATCTGAATAGAGCATCAGCTCTTCCATTTGAGGATCCAGGCTTGTAGACAATGGTGTAATTGAATTCTTGTAGTAAGGCATGCTATCTGGCTTGTTGCCCAGACAATGTTTGTGGGCATTTCCAGTATTCCAAATTCTTGCTTGAAATTGGGTCTATCAATGAGTTAATGACACCATTCTTCCAATGCCCTAATTACTGAAAGGAGTTCTTTGTTGTAAATAGGGTAATTGCATTTCTGTGCATTAAATGAATGTGAGATGAAGGTACTAGGCCACCAAAGTCCATCTTCTCCATTGACAGATAGAACTCTCTCTGTTGCTATGTCACTAACATTGTTTTCCACTTGCATTCCATTTGTCTGATCTGGATATGCAAGTAATGGGGCCATGGTGAAAGTCTTCTTCAGCCAATCAAAAGCCTGTTCTTGATCAGTACTCTATTTCCATGGGGTGTCTTTTTTAGTTGAATCATTAAGGGGTCAAGTGATCTAGGAGAAGTCCTTGATGAAGCAGTGGTAGTAGTTGCACAGTCCAAGGAATGATTGTAGTTGTTTGAGGCATGTGAGTACCAGCCAATCCAATACACCAGCCATCTTCTTTTCCTGCATCATAACTCCTTCTTTTGAGACTACCATTCCTAGAAAATCTACCTTGTCTTTACAGAACATGCATGTATCTGATCATTTTCCTTTAATCTCTGCAGTACTTCTTTTACTGCCTCCTCATGTTTTTCCTGCCATAAATACTAGTACATCATCCAAATAGATAACCAATAATATATACATGTCATTAAAAATGTCATTCATCATCTGTTGAAAAGTGGGAGGTGAGTTAGTCATTCCAAAGTACATAACTGTTAGCTCATAGGATCTAATAGGAGTTACAAAGGCTCTTTTCCATTTGTCTCCTTCTTTGATGTATATCCCCACCTTAGATCCAGTGTGGTAAACATATCAGCACCCTTCAGGCAGTAAATGAGTTGTGAGATCAGGAGTAATGGATACACATTTTTAATGATTCCTTCATTAAGATATGAGCCTGTGGGCTCAGTTTTGGGCCATTGGCCCAAGAGGGGAGTGCAGGGGAAGGGGAGGGAGTGTAGAGGAATACTTACTTGCTACTTTCAAGTACTTTAAAGAAATGACAAAATCCACTTATTTATTATTTTTAGTGGTTTGGTAATAATTTATGAATTTATTCACACATCATATACTATATGCTGTTGTTAGAATGCTAGCACCTGGCCTTTGTCCTTATTATTGTCAGGAAGGCTGACACCTAGCTCTTGCTCAGGGTGAACCAACCACCAGGTACCACATGCTCCTGCCACCACAAGGACAACAATAAGGGCCAGGATAACACAAGGCAATGTGCCTACTCCCACAAGGGTGATGACAACAAGGGTGGTGAGGGCAATGTAAGAGTGCACTAATAGGCTCTACCAGGCCAGGCTAGGCACTGAACATCACACCCACCAATAGGAGGACAACAATGAGAGTGTGAGAAGAACATGATGAGATGGTGAGAGTGATGTGGTACCTTATTTGATGTGTATATACATTCCATACATGCTTAGCCTTCATTCACCAATGTCTCATCTGTACCAGTACAACTTGGCTCACTGCTGTTCTCACACTTGCCAATGTTGCAACTGTGATGGTGAGTGCACTCACATTGCCCTTGCCCTCATTGTTGTCATTGTCAAGGCAATGGACATGCTCTTGCATTGTTCTGCACTGTTCTGTGCTTTTCCTGTCCTCCCCATTGTTGCTGTTGTGGTGGATGGGCATAAGCTCAGGTTGCCATCACCTTCATCATCATTGTGGTGACAGGTGTAGTGCAGTGCCATTCTTGCTGTCACTGCTATCACAGTGGTTGTTGCCATCATGGTAGTGGGTGCAGTATCCTATTATCCTCATTCATGCCCTGTCATCATTGTTCTCATAGTGATGGGTGCAGCCTTGTGCTATTTGCATCCTCCCCTTGTTTGTGGTAGGTGGGTGGGTGCTCATATTGTCCTTGCCCTCACCATCATCACTGTTGTGGTGGTGGGGGTGCTCTTGCATTGCTCTTGCCCTCATTGTAGCCCTTGACCTCATCAGAGCAGTATGGTGCTGTTCTCATCCTCACCATCATTGCTGTTATGGTGGTGGGTGCTCTTATGCTACCCCCTTGCATAGTTCATGCTGTCCTGTTGTCTGTGATGGGTGAGTGTGCACTCATGTTGCCCTTGCCCTCATCATTGCAGCATGGTGCTGTTCTCACCCTTGCTGCCATTGTTGTCATGGTGGTGGACATGCTCTCATGTTGCCCTTGCCCTTGTTGTTGTCATCCTTGCAGTGAATGGCACCCATGTACAGTTCCCACCCCTGTTGTCATTGCTATTGTGGTGGTGGGTGTGTCCTTGTGTTGCCCTTGCCCTCATCATCATTCTTGTGGTGATGGGCATGCTCTTGTGCTGTTCCCACTGTCTCCATTGTGGTGGGTGGGTGTGCTCCTGCACTTCCTTTGTCCTTGTCATCCTTGTGGCAGTATGCATGCTGTGGTATGTTCTCACCATTGCTATTGTCACCATTGTGGTATGGGTGTGCTCTCACATTGTCCTCACCCTCATTGTCATCATCCTCATGATTATGGGCACCCTTGTGCAGTTTCCAATCCTGCTGTCATCACTGTTGTGGTGGTGGTGGGCATGCATTCATGTTGTCCTTGCTCACAATGGGTGTACCCTTGTGCTATTTCTGTCCTCACCATTGTCGCCATTGTGGTGTTGGACATACTCATCATCAGTGTGTGGGTAGAAGGCATGTGGTCACAGTTGTGATTAGAATGTGGTTGCATTCCTTGCATCTGGTGAGAACATGATAGAAAGAGATTACAACACTTACTTGAATCAGAGACATGAGTGACCACACAATGAGAATATAAAGGGAATCCCACATGGTCAAAGCAAAAAAAGCAAGCAAGAGTGAGCAGAGCCAAGGAAGTAGCAGGTATGTGAGAGAGGTGGAGGAGGTGTTGAGAATTGGGGATTGTCACACATCATCTATTCATACTATCATAGTTACATGTGAGTCATGTGGTCACAGTCACACAATGTCTGTTAATATTTTAGATGAGTCATTGACTCATCTTGGGCCAATGGCCCAAGAGGGTGTCATGTCTACTGGCAGCAATTTTAAAAAGGGTGCTTTACTTGCTTTTGGGTCTTTTTCCCAAAAGCAGGAGATTAAAGCTAAATCCTAACTTCATGTATGATGCTTATCTAAGTTGGGCTGTGGGCTCAGGGGAAACTACCTTCCTTCACAACTGTCAGTCACATTGCCAGTCTTTGTCAGTCTTTTCCAGTTAGACTCTACTCTATCCTTGCTAGCTATGCATAGTGGATGTTGTGAGATTATCCAGCCAGTATGATACTAAAGGTCTGATAAGGAGAGGGAACAGCTACCTTGTTTCACAACTGTCAGTCATATTGTCAGTCATGTTGTCAGTGTTACAACACCAGTACTATACTTATACAAAATGGTACACTATAGTTGTAGCCATTACTCTTGGAACACTTATTGGATCATAGATCCTAATGAGCCTAGGTTAAAACCCTCTTATCTCCAGGTACAAACCTTTATTTACCTTTCCTGTATATTTCTCTTCTATTTCCTCTTTATCTAAATCTGTACACACCCCAACACATTCTTGTATTATCCTGGGCTCACTTGGTAGCTAGCATCTTATTTAGATCATAGGTATATGCACAGCTTGGTCCATGCATATACTCTTTAGAGTATAAATAGGGGCTTGCATGTACCATGTACCTTAGCCTAATCCACTTGTATCTTTGTTGGCATTCAGTTGTGAGACTTGAGCTACAAGGTATTAAGGAAATAAGGCTACACTTTCCTACTTGTCAGTCATGCTACATTGTGTCAGTCACATCTCTACTCTTTATCTCGCCAGCTATACTGGGAACTGTAAGATTGTCCAGCCAGTGTGGTACTAAGGGTCTCATGCCTGAAGTCATAACAGTCAGTATTTATCAGTTGGACTCTATCTTTGCTAGCTATACTGATTGCTGTGAGATTATCCAGCCAGTATGGTACTAAAGATCTCACACTTTAAGTCATAACATAAAGGATACTGTGAACTCAATTTTGGACTGTTGTCTCAAAGGGGGGTGGAGGGGAGTACTTATCTGTAACTTAGAAAATTTTTAGTGAAATCACAAACCCATTCATCCATAAATTCAATTCATGTATAAAAGTTCAATTAATATCATTCCATCATCAAAAGATCTTTATAAGTATCATATATACAATCAGATATGCAAGTTTCTAAATACTTCTGTCTAAACTACATTCATTGCCTTGGTATCTCCTCTATGTTCCTCATCATTTCCAAACATGATCTTGATGCTTCTTGGATGAGTACAATATAAGAGTGCTACATATAACTGTCCATGAGAGAATACAGGTGTTGCAAGATTGATTCCAACATGCTTCAGAGTTTGACCTTGAGTTTTGTTGATGGTCATTACATAGGCCAGATGAACAGAAAGTTGGAATCTTCTGAAGGGAACAGGAGAATTTTCCAGTCCAGAGTCCAAAGCCATCCTTGGAATCAACACAACATTCTTTTCATTGTTACCATGTTCTCCAGTCAACACTCTACATTCCAGCACTCTTGGAGTTGATCTAAGTCTGGTACCATTGTATAGGCCATGAAGAAAATCCAGATTGCACAAGAGTATGAGAGGTACACCATTCTTCAACTCCAGCTTGTGAAGAGGAAACCCAGATGGATTGAGAGTGTTGAGAACTTCTGACTGAATATAGTAGTACTCTGAATGCATTGATATCATGAGCCTAAAGATTTCTAGGACTGAGAATAGTCCCATTCAAGAAGTACTGGTCATTCAGGTGCTGGTCTCTATCCAGAAGTTGAGAGTAGACAGCTTGAACAATATCATCAGAGGTCATGTGCTCTGGGAGTTGGACCTCACCATCTGTGACACCAATCTGAAGAAGCTGGTGAGCCCAAGCATCAGACTCAGGATCCTGATCCAAGCACATGTTTTGATGCAAATAGTAGACTTGGATGAGAGGCCAGAGGTTGGAATGAGTAAGAGTAGCAGGAAAAATCTACTCTCTTCCTCCATGGAGAATGAAAGGAAGAGTCTGTCTGAAATCACCACTAAGAAGAACAGTGATACCTCCAAATGATGAGTCATGATTGAGAAGATCATGAAGGGTGTGATCTACAGCCTCCAAAATATGATGATGTTGAGAACCAGCTTCATCCTAGATGATTGTTACAACATCAGTACTATACTTATACAAAATGGTACATTATAGTTGTAGTCATTACCCTTGGAACACTTATTGGATCATAGATCCTAATGATCCTAGGTTAAAACCCTCTTATCTCTAAGTACATACCCTTATTTACCTTTCCTGTATGTTTCTCTTCTATTTCCTCTTTATCTAAACTTGTACACATCTCCATCACATTCTTGTACTTATTTAGATCATAGAAATATGTACAGCTTGGTTTGTGCATGTACTCCTTAGAGTATAAATAGGGGTTCGCATGTACCATGTACCTTAGCCTAATCCACTTGTATCTTTGTTGGCATTCAGTTGTGAGACTTGAGCTACAAGGTATTAAGGAAATAAAGCTACACTTTCCTATTTGTCAGTCACACTACATTGTGTCAGTCACAATTGACCTAGTCAGTCATGCTAACACTTTGTTGGTGACACTTTTACTCTTTACCTTGCCAGCTATAGTGGGAGCTGTAAGATTGTCCAGTCAGTGTGGTACTAAAAGTCTTGTGCCTAAGGTCATAACAATGATAAGAGAGGTCTGTTGAAGGAGTTGATGAGTGAGATCATCCTTTTTGATGTTACAGGTACTGTTCTCATGAATTGGAATGGGAATCTTGAAGTGAGAATGGGCAGTATGATCACTAGGAAGAAGGAGAGAAGCAATTCCTATAGAGGCCACACAGAGGACAATACCATTTGTTGCATGAACAGAGGAAGTTATGTTTCTTGCCAAATAGGTCTTGCCACAACCACCACTACTGTGAAAGAAGAGAGTGCCCAGATTGTTATTGACACTGTTGATGACAGCATCATAAAGAGCTCTTTGCTGTGGATTGAGAGTAGGGATGGCTCTGTCAACAAAGCTTGCTCCTGATGTAGATCATACTGTCTTTGTTCCATGATAAGCTGATTTCCTTCCTGAATATCCCATTGTTGTTGTGGTAGAGGCATTTCAGGAATCTCATGCAAGAACTTTTCATGTCTTTTGAGGAGTTTGGCTATGAGATACAGACTGTAATCATAGATCTGATCCTGAGTGGGCTCCAAAATGTTGAGATGGTGAGTGAGATCATGATTTGAGATCATCACATAGATGCTGTTTGGTTGCCTGCCATATTGTATGAAGCTTTACAGGAGTATAGTGAACCAAAATGATAACAAAGAGATGGCACAATTGAAAACCCATGGAGAAATGAGCAGCTTCCTGGAGAGTAAGAATCTATTCTGCATCATCCTGGAAAAGACCAAGTGCTCTGCAAGCCTCCTTAAAGCTGGGATGAAGATGACCATTGACAGTATGAAGATGCTCACATGAGGTGGCACCTAAAAAGGAGATGAGTAAGATGAGACAGAATGTGAAAGAATGTGAGTAAATCTCACCCCTGACCACAGTCAACAAAAGCCTAAGGTGGAAAAGCTCATCACTTGATAGAGGAACAGAATACATGCAACCAATGGCTTTGTATCTCTGATGAACTGTCCAGACAGCAGAAGACTTGTTCCATACAAATTGTTTGCAGAAGTCTTGATAGAGATGGTTTTGTGCACTAGCAGCAATGAGATCAGGATCTTGATTTGCCTTGAACCAACCCATGAGTGGAGTGTCCTTGGCATTGTTGACCACCTGCATAATTTGAGCTCTCTCCTGAAAGACCACTGTTTGATGACCTGGAAGATGAACAGGAAGACAATAAACAGCTGGAAACTCTGCATGCATTGGGAATTCAAAGATGTTGTGGCAGGCCTGGTTGATAGAGACATATCTGGCATCAAGGTAGGCTTTGATCTCATCATGACCCTCTGTCTAAATGGTTGCCCTATCAGAAGCCTTGTAGATGTATTTGTGAATGTACTTGACAGCCTTGATAGACCCACAGACTTCCAGATTGATGTGACACTCAAACTGGACCAACAGCTGTCTGGGATGAGAGACAATATGTGTGTTGTAAAAGGTATTCTGGTTCTTCTGAACAATCCTAGCATTGTCAGGGAAAGCATAGTCAGGATAGCTATCCTCTTTGATGATGGTCTGAGGAGAGAATCTCTTGGGAAAGAGCATTGTGCAGACATTGTTTTCAATACACCTGTTTGGAGAGCAAGGACCATGGAGCATATATCTTGTGACAGCAGAGTAGAGTTGAGGATGAATGGATGGATCAGGAATTTGAGCAGATATGAGAGCATCTACTTGCTGGACTGTATGAATCTTGTCCTGGTCCTTCAGGAAAATCAAGAGATGCATATGAAAGAGACCACACTTTTGATATTCAATGGTGTAGACATGACCAGCCACTTGACCAAGGTAGCCTTCCTTGATTTTCTTAAGGAGAGCTTGTTGCTTTGCATGAAAGACTCTTGTCACCAGATCAGGCCTGTCTACAGCAGATTGACCTAATGAAATATGTATAATGAGATTGGAGTAAAAACAATGAAAAAGAGTATGAAAGTGCCCGGAAGTAGATCTGAGTCATTTCAGGCCAACTTGCATTGGCAGTCATGGTGAGAAAGAGATCAGGCTTTCTACATTCCCTGAAAATAGCCAAGAGTCCTGAAGAAGTTGCTGCATGTATCTTGCACCACCCTTGTGAGTAGAAAGCAATATAACCTTGCCCACCTGAGCTATGTTCTGATTCTCATCTTGAGCCAAATGATCCTGCAGACCTTGGTATAGCTAGTGCATCAGCACACATGTATCACCAACACAAATGGTTTAAAACATACCATCCACTTTTTCCCCCACAATCTGTCATCATAGGAAATGGGTCATCAATTCCCACAACTGGGATTGGCCAAGTTGAGCTTAAGGTTGAAGTTGAAGACCAGCAGAGGTATAAAACCATCCTGCATGATGTATTCCATATCCCAGCTCTCAACAGCAACCTTTTATCTGTCTTCCAACTGGCAAAAAGCAACCTCTGAGTCACCTTCAAACCACAGCACTGCCATATAACCAATGGCCATGAGACACTTGCAATTGGATGAAAACAAAATGCACTTTATATACTTGCTGCAATGCCATGCCTAGAAGGGCAAACAGCATATGTTGCACATGGGTCAATGAAAAGCCTAGATCCAGATCTCCCTATTTCAGCTTTTGTGTCTCACACTACTGCTTTGACAGCCAGCCTCAATGTTTGGCATTGGAGATTAGATCATATACACCCAGACTCTGTCATACATCTTGAAGAGAAAGATATGGTCAGCAGCATGGTCATCAGCAAACATGGAAATCACTCAGATACATGCAAAGCCTGCCTTGAGGGCAAGCAGCACTGAGCACCCATACCAAACAAGTCCAATGTTGAATCACTGTGTGTTCTATTCCAAGCATAATCAGACATCTGTAGACCAATGGAAATGGCCTCATGCCTGGGATACCAATATTTCATCACTTTCATTGACACATATTCCCATTGCCTAGTAGTAAAGTTAATGAAAACTAAAGACAAGGCACTTGACCATGCTAAGACTTACTGGGAACACACTAAGGCCAAAACACATGAATGTGCCAATATTTTGTGAAGTGATGGCAGTGGAGAATACACTTCAGAAGCCTTCCAGAAGTACCTGCAGAGTAAGGGCATCCATTATGAAATGATGAATGCATATACCCCCCAAGAAAATGGAGTAGCAGAATGGATGAACTGCACCTTAGTTGAAATGGTGTGCACAATGTTGAGCAACACTGGACTACCCAACACCTACTGGGGGGACACAATTCTCTACTTGACACACATCTTGAACTGTGTGCCAATGTGCACATTGAGCAGTGATGTAACACCACACAAAATGTTCACTGGAAATAAGCCATCAGTCAGTCATATCCAGATATTTGGCTGTGCCATGCATGTCCACATACCTGACAAAAAGTGCCACAAACTCAATGCAAAGTTGCTTGAGTGCATGCTCCTTGGCTTCACCTCAAACCAAAAGGCATATATTTGTCTCCATCAGCTGACAGGTCAAATTGTTGAATTGCAAGACATCATGTTCAATGAGGGGGTGGGTGAACCAACCCATGTCACACTCAAGGATGGGACCAGCCTGAATGAAAAGAAAAAGTCAGCACAAAACAGCAAAATGGTCAACTTACCAACACAATGTGTGCACATGTCACAATCCAATGATATGGCATCCATCAGTGGTGATAGTGCTGATAAATTGGAGGGGACCCAAATTCCCATTGGAGGGGAGCTGGAATGGCCAACAAATGTAAGCAATGGCACCAATAAGGCAAATGATAAGGCCCATACCAAGCTGAACACACCTGGTGACCAACCTGAGCTGAGCAAGGATACCACAAGCAGACAAACTGTGGAGCCACAAGCAGTGTACCTACCCCAAAAGGACAGCAACCAAGCAGAGCACTGGTCCCACCAGTGCCATATCCAGTCCTGATACCTGCTCCCACACTGAGATGATTGAGCTGTGCAAGAAAAGTGCCCATACACAATGACAATAACCAGTTCCTAGTCAACCTACCAAAAGTGACCCTACAAAAGGAGTCTCAGCAACCAGGAGGGGAGGAAGAGAACTTACCTGGTCTGCTAGAGGTGGAAGATGATGATGATGATGCTGATAAAGCAGGTGAAGGTCCCAAAGTACATACACTGCAGCCTCATCAGATAACAAACCAGCCACCTACAAGGAAGCTGTCAAGCATCTAGACACAAACATATGGATTGCAGCCATGCTCACCAAACTCAAGACATTCAAGCAAATCAGTCTGTACAAGGAAGTAGATTGACCATCTGATCACAAGATCATTGAGTCTAAATGGGTATTCAGAGTCAAATAAAGACCAAACAACAAGATTGATAGATACAAAGTGTGCTTAGTCACAAAGGGGTATACACAGGAGTATGGACTTGATTACACTGACACCTTCACCACAGTAACCAAATTCACAACCATCCAAGCACTGCTCATACTTGCTGCAATCCATGACCTCCACTTGCACCACTGGCAAATGGATGTTAAG
>JBBPKB010000261.1:0-15709 GCA_038089035.1 Boletellus dicymbophilus
AATAATGTTCCCAGGACACGAGCGTCCTACCCTCCTCCAGCATTCTCAAAGAAAGTGTCCCCGTAATAATCTATCAAACAGAGAAATAAAACACGATTTTGGGTGTAAACACCCACACAATCCAAGCCAGAGGAGCCACATGGCGTTTCTCGCGGAAAAAACATTCGAACCAGGTGGCTTTTCCGCCGTCGTTCTCGACCTTGATCGCGTAAGCGAGTTAGTCGACGATCTCGATCACCAGGGCGCCGTCTTCGGGTACGCTATTCAATTCTGCGATGACGCGCCTTGCTTCGTCACTTCTGCCGGTTCCAAGCAAGTGACGACTGCAGGTACCGCTTTTTTTTCAAGGTAGGACTTGGAAAATAATAACAATAGTGCTCACGGTGATTCTGGTAGAAAGAACACACCAACTGAAGGCCGATTGGGGTTCGCCATGACCCGGAGCTGTTCAGGGTGTGACTTCCAAGCTCGATAAGATAACTCAAGAAGATCCTTGAAAGAATGAAAGAAAGAGGTCATTTACACGTCGTTGATTAGCATAAAAGTTGCGACGTGTGAAATACCCGGTGATGATCTGAACTTGATATACTACCAAGATGGTTCCCCGAATCGCTTCCGGTGCAGTCTCTCCGTTGTAAAGTACGAGTGCTTCTGTATTACTAAGAAGTCTGTTTGAGACAGTAATTTAGACTTACCCCGCGGAAAGTAACGAGACAATAATCGACTGCCATGAGCTAGAGAGGTATGACCGGCCAGCAGAATCCACCTGGCCGAACCGCCGTACAAAGTCAGGCATTATAAGACAGCCCTGCCGAACCGATTGAGAACGAGAGAAAGGAACACGCGATATAGTAGCGAACCAGACACACCGAGATGACGCCCATGTCACATCCAAACAGAAATCCAGACCAAAAAAAAAAGTCCCGCGTGGCCGTATGTCTGACAATGAGAAACTTGCCTCCTGTAAACGTGTCCGCTTTTGAGATTTATCCTGAAGGGTTATCCAATACACTCACCGAACGCGATGAAGATGGCGAGCGATATCGCCCTCTTGCTTGTCGGTACGTCCCCCGCCATAAAGCATCCAGAGAAAGGCTGGTGATGAAGAGTCTGACGGAGAAGGAAACCAGCTTTGCTTCCTTCTGTCGCAACTTAAATATCAAGCGAGTTAGGCGGAACTCGATTCTCCCGGAGCATCAGATGATGCCAAGATTGCAGATATCAGGTAAGTACTGCATGCGGCCTCAGCCTGGCAACATTCGGAGACAACGGTGGTCTCGGTGAAAATGATCTTACTTCTGGGAAAGCGAATACTCACTGGAGAAGCCAACAGTGAAACGGAGATGAAGTTTGTGCCTGCACTAGTGCTGTCAGGTACTGTCAGTTCACCGGTAATGCAAACTGCCCATGCAATGCAAATGTTCAGAACACTATATTCCTCGTATCCTTTAAATCCAAAAAAATTAGATGAGTCAAATATACATGTGTCTAAGTGGTTGGCAAAAAATGAGCAGCAGTTTAGAGAAATGTTGTGTCGCAATCTATCAATGCGTACTGAGACAGTGGGTGTAATTATCCATTTAGCCCCCAGATCCGAAAGATCCCGCTTTCAATTTACGATTCTCTAACATGGATAACACAAATAAGTCCCTAAATATTTTCCATATCAAGTATGGAGGGATGTAACTCACTGGATGAAGTTACAGATTTGAATTTTGAAGTGTAGGCCGAGTGAGATTGTCATTCCATGTCTGTGACAAATTTCAATCTCCTACTCGGCAAGAGAAACGGCACCTGCATGAATGTTAGGTTCGGAGTTTCAACACCCACATACCGTCATCCTAAATGGCGCGTAGAGTCTCGGAAGTCTCAGCGATGCAACGTACTTATGGAGGCTGAGGCAGCCCTTGAAGAAAAATATAATGAAGCTCGTGAGGCACTCCGGAATCGTTTCTGTAAGAATATTGTCTGCAAAATGGATTGTCTACCCACCGGCAATGCACAGACACATCCGAGTTCACCAGAGCTCTCAATTTCGACAGTAGCAAGGGTTTTCAGTATCCGCATTCAAACCTCAGCACGCCCGGGCCTCAAGAGATACTTCGATCGCCACTCGCGGGTTCAAGTTGACACGTAGTGTACTCCTTTGCTGAGGCTACTACTCGCAGACAGTCACTGTACAATCTACTGGATTCCACACGTACTTGCTCAGTTTTAATCCATTATCCGCTGCTTGTTCTCAAGACTTCTCGCGCTCTGCTTTCTACTTACTACTGCTTTGGCATAGCAAGTGCCATCTGAGACCAAATTTTAAAACTCAGTGGGGATGACCAAACTTCAATTGCGCACAAGTCAGCAAAATTCGGAATTGCTCTAGACTCTGAACACACCCTTAAAAGATCAGTAAAAATGTGTAGGAGATAGGAACGCATGGTCTTAGTCTACTAGTTGAACCCGGGGAGCTTAACTGCTATTGTTGAGCTGTTAGGATGAGAATATTGATTTTTTTTGCATTACCAGTGAACCGACAGTACCCACAGGTGAAAAAAAAAGTCAGGTAGTAAGGTTGTGTTCTTGAGATCGCTGTTTGGCAGAGCCCAGAAAGATAACAAGGGAATTGGTGGAGCTCGAGTAACTTTATGCAAGGTTTGAACTGTGATTGGTAGCACTGTGACTTTTGCCGTGGAATTGGTCGACATGATCAAAAGTTTGGGAGATCAATCGATCACACTCAATTAGAGCCACTAGCATTTTTTTAAACCAAGCCAGTCGAGTATTCGAGTCGGACCCGTGGCACGCGAATTACGAAACCTTGGAAAATAAGCAACTCGCAAAAATGTATACAAGGATAAGTTATGTGCTAAATGAACGGGTTTTGAAAAGATTGAAAGAATACTGTTTTCTTTTCTGAGCCCAAACCAACACCGTGGGGTCCAGCTACCGACCGTAAAAATAACTGCCTTTCGGTTATAATTATAAAAAGATCGCAACCAGGCAGATAAGATTACCGTTCGTAGCAAAAGAAACACACACACAGTGAACTAGCCAAGGGTCTGTGGAGCGTAAGAGCTGCAGCAAAGGTATAAAAAAAAGACAAGGGGTAGCGAGAGCAATTATACCACGAATGTGGAGGGGGGTATGGCGTTACATGCAAGGCCATATAAAAGGAGAAAAAAGTGCGGCGTAAGAGTGAGGAACGTAATCTACCTTTGGTACGTGGGTGTGTGCGTGGTGTGTGAAGTCCGATTGCAAGTCCGTTGGTAAATGTCTATAATGAGGCTCCAAGATAAACGAGTCCCCGAAAACGCAGCCGGGGTTGCGACTAGTCCGCGACCCTGCGCAGCGTGGTGAACCCTGAGAGGAAGACGATGAACAAGGTGACGACGAGTGCAATTGAAGCGGGATGTGCTTGGAATTGCCCGAGTGCACCACCACAACCAGTACATTGCCAACCTAAGAACAATAAGCGGCGAAAAGAGACGGCAAGAAAAGGGAAGACGGACCACTTGAAAGTGGGGTGTACGGCTGAGGGGTATAGAGTGCAAATATGAGCTCGTCGTTCGGGGCAAGAAAACCTGGCGTTGGAATTGCACTGGGACCACCTGAAGCGAACACCTGCAAGGTGCACGATACCATTGCGAGGGGCAGGGAAGGGTTGGCGGTCTGGTAACCATAGGGATACCACACGACGCTCTGGGCGTCACCCGGTATGACGCCGTTTGAAGGGCCTACAGGGTATGTGTTGCTATTTTCGCAGGCGGCGGACACAGTGAGGGAGGTGGGGGGGAACACGACGTTTGTGAAGTTCCAGCCAAAGGTGACATATTCGCCGGAAGCAATCTTGTAGTACGAGGTGGACTGGGGGGGAGGCTCGGTGAAGACGATTTCACCGGGGGGACCATTGGCGGCGACGGTGGTGTTGACGACTGCGCTTGGGTTGTAGCCAGGCCCGCCGGTGATGCCGAATTGCGTGGAGGCAGAAGCGGTAGCAGAGGCGGCGGAGGTGATGGTGCCGGTGGCCGACGAGGCGGCATTGGAGGCAGAGCCAGTGTTGGAGGCAGAGGCGGCGTTAGAGGCGGAGGAGGCGGAGGAGGCAGAGGCGGCGGGGGCGGAGGAGCTGCTCTGCTGCTGTCGTTGCTCGACGGCCATTGTGAAGAGTCGTGGGGAGAAGACAAAGACCTTGCGGCCAGTCTTTTTTCGGATGGCTTATTATGTACACTACACTACTCTAACCCAACTTACTTTGCCTCTGTGTCCTGGACCGTACCGTAAAACTCCCTTGCAATCCGAAGCTGTGCCTCCCTCCCCGTCTCGCCCGGCACGTCCGCAATGCTCCTGATCACCATGTACTTGCGGCCCACCAGCACCTCCGGCGTCACCTGGAACGGATCAGCCCCCGCCAAAACCTGGTGCGAGCCCGTCACAACGCCCCCCGCCTCCTGCGCAATCACCATCCCCGCCTGTACCACACAGCAGCCATCGTCAAAAAGGCGTGCATGCGGCCAAATCACGACACTACTCACGCATACGTCCCACGGCCTGGCGCACGTCCTGTCAGCAACCTTGGGAAGATTCATGGAAAACGTGCTCACCAGCATCCAATCTCCCTGATGCCACACATAAACATCGAACTTGAATCGACCACGGACAAAGTGCGCTCACCAGTACAAGTCCAACGCGCCCTGCGCGACCATCGAAAAGTTGAGCGCTGCGCTCCCCATCGACCGGAGCGATTGCGCCATCTTTCCTCCCTGAACAGCAGTACCGTCTGCAGCCAGTCTTAGAAACGACTCCGCCTTGTCGGTGATCACAGGCTTGCCCCTGTCAGAGCCCCATTCGACGGCTAAAATGGTCCTGTCAGTCTACCGGTGGTGCATGCGGCGTTTGCGCGGCGTGACCGCACCAATCTGTGCCTTGCTCAACGAAGCAAGTGGCTTGGGCGATGCGAGGGGAAGCTTCTGAGGCTGTCCACTACCTCGAGTGAGGTACGACCCCTGGCCTTCGATCCCCGTGTACTGCCAAAAATAAAACGTCAACCCTCCCATTGAGACACGGCAAGCACGGATCCGACCAGATACTCGATAAACGGGTTGTACACGACGCCGAGCACAGGCCGTTTTTGGTAGATCAGACCGAGCGAGATGCAAACGAACGGAAAGCCATGCACAAAGTTGGTTGTGCCGTCTGTTCAGTGTAGGGGGTTCGTGTCGCCGCGTGAGAGTGATGCAACGCATAAACGCACCAATTGGGTCCACGCAAAACGTTGGCTCGTCAGTCAGTTCGGGCCGTTCGCCACCTGAATAGGTCTCCTCGCCGATGCTGTAGCAGTCGTGTGTTGTCAACCGCGCGCATCAGAGAAACGGCACGCACAACTTAAATGCAGGGTACGCCCTCTTGATCTCGTTCATGACCAGGTTCTCGACCGCGACGTCGTACTGGGTCACCAGATCCACCGAGTTCTTTTTCTCGTTGATATCGGACGACGTCTGGATCGCCTGTGATCCTTCCAGGATGAGCGTACCCGCAGCACGAGCGAGCCCGACTGTGAATGCAAGAATCGAGCGCAGTTCGGTAGGTCCCAACGTGGTCGACATGGTAGATGTCTGAAGAGTCTGTACGCCAAACATCTCGCCCCCGTGGCACCCTACGAACGTGCTGGGGTCGTCCTACTCA
The DNA here is from genome assembly GCA_038089035.1 of Boletellus dicymbophilus. NCBI lineage: Eukaryota > Fungi > Basidiomycota > Agaricomycetes > Boletales > Boletaceae > Boletellus > Boletellus dicymbophilus. Next base: position 5,674 of record JBBPKB010000261.1, read on the forward strand.
CTTCATCCCGGTATACAGATCACCGCTCCATCGTTATTCTCATCCACCTGCAAGCTCCCCGTTTTACCGTAACATCGGGCTAGTATTTCCAACAGTCTCGTAAAACTCTTTGGCGAGACGCAACCGCGCTTCCCCGCCAGTTTCACCTTGCGTCGCCAAGATGGCCCTTATCACCAAGAACTCACGACCCATGAGGACTTCTGGGCTGAGTGTAAACGGATCGCCAGCCGTCCGTTCCGATTCAAGGAGAGATCGGGACGTAACGCTACCGCCCGCCTCCTGTATGATGACGGTGCCCGCCTGGATGGAACCGACATTTCAGAGATCCCCGCTTGCAGACGCGCCACCAAATCGGACACTCACACAGACATCCCATGGCCTGTGACACAACCCAGTAAGTCGCTTGAACAACAAGATCCAACGACAGCTCTGCTCACCAGCATCCGATTTCCCTTGGTTTCACAATTATGGCTCAGATAGGACGCGTTTCTTTTTTACACGCAAGGCTCACCAGCAAACGTCGATGGCACCCTGGGCGACCAGACAAAAGTTGAGCGCCCCGCTTCCCGTCGTCCGGAGCGAATGCGCCATCCGGCCACCGTCTACAGAAGTAGGATCGGCCGCCAGACGCAGATACGCAGTGCACTTCGACTCGATCACAGGTGTTGCCCGGTCGGAGCCCCATTCGATATCTAGTACAGGGTAAACGAATGTGGTGTATGAGCAATGGTGGAAACGCACCGATGAGTGCTTTGGAGAGTGAAGGAAGCGGTTTCGGGGCTGCCAATGGAAGTTTTCTCGGCTGGCCAGAACCCTGAGTGAGGTAGGACCCCTGACCATCGATGGCGGTATACTGCAAAAAGAGAATGTTGCACCGTGAACCGAACGGCGTGTGCCAGCAATTTATACTACGTGCATACCAAGTAGTCCAGGAATGGATTGTAGACGACGCCCAGAACGACCCGTTTTTGACAGATGAGACCGAGGGAGATGCAACAAAACGGAAACCCGTGAACGAAATTGGTCGTGCCATCTAAGCAGCTCGACCCGTTCAGAATGAGCCACGTCGACGTATCTTGAGGGAGGGGCCGCAACTCACCGATGGGGTCTACGCAGAACGTCGGGTCATCCGTCAACGCAGCCCTCGCTCCAGAAGCATAGGACTCTTCCCCGATGCTAATGTGTGACCAATTCGCCAAAAAAAAATGCACGAACAGGGGGCGGAGAGACGACGATGAAAACACGACCCTTGCTTGTCCTCCGACGAACAGGGCAACAGCACGACTTACAATCGGAAGCTCGGATACGCCCTCTCGATCTCGGTCAAGACGAGGTTCTCGACGGCGATGTCGTACTCCGTCACCAGGTCTGCGGAGTTCTTTTTCTCGTCGATGAAGGAGGCAGACTGGATGGCCTGAGAGCCCTCTAGAATGACTGTCCCGGCGCGTCGCGCGAGGTTGACCGTGAAATGGAGGACGGAGCGTAATTCGGTCGGATTCAAAGCCGTTGTCATGATGAAACCCCTCTGTGTATTATGTTCATGTGAAAGGAAGGTTCTTCCCACCACCATAGCGCGACGCGTCATATCTCTCTCGCACGACCTCGACCTCGACCTCGTCATATCATGTTCTTGACGCGCTCAGAGTACGGTAAGACCAGCGCACCGTCCTCCACGCGCACATCAATCGTCTCACGCTCCTTTACAGATCGCGGTGTAAACACCTTCTCGCCAGAAGGTCGTCTCTTCCAAGGTGAATCGCCCTTTTTAAAACCGCTATTCAATCCATCCCTAAATCCAGAAACCTAGTGGAATATGCGATCGAGGCTATCAAGGTGAGCACACCCATCGCATGATTGAAACCCCACCCCATCTCCGATCATTCATGAGGGCACTAACACCAAAACGCCTCTTCTCTCGCTCCCGTGTGACAGCTCGGCTCGACCACCGTCGGCGTATGCACCCCGGAAGGCGTCGTCATCGCCGTCGAAAAACGCGTCCAATCCTCTCTCCTCGAATCCAGCTCGATCGAGAAAATCATGGAGATCGACGGTCACCTCGGGTGCGCCATGTCCGGCCTCACCGCCGACGCGCGCACCATCATCGACCACGCGCGCGTCACCGCGCAGAACCACGCCTTCACGTACGACGAGAAGATCAAGGTCGAGAGCGTCACGCAGGCAGTGTGCGATCTCGCGCTCCGGTTCGGCGAGAGCGTGCACGACGAGGAGGCCTTGATGAGTCGGCCGTTTGGCGTCGCGTTGTTGATTGCGGGCATCGACGAGCTGGGACCACAACTGTGCGTGTATTCTGTTCGGACCCGCAGGAGGTGCTAGACGAGTGTGCCGTAGGTATCACACGGATCCTTCAGGAACATTTATGCGATATGATGCCAAAGCTATCGGGTCCGGTTCAGAAGCCGCGCAAAGCGAGCTACAAGACAAGTGGTACAAGGTGATCGCTTCGACGACCTGACAGCTAACTTGGCTGACTTTACTTCAGCAAATAACCCTGTTGGAAGCACAAAAACTGACCCTGCGCGTATTGAAACAAGTAATGGAGGAGAAGCTCGACCATCACAACGTCCAGCTCGCACAAGTGACGGCCGGAAAGGGGTTCGAAATCCTGAACGAAGTGCAATTAAAGGAAATAATCGACACTATGTAATCTAGTCCTTGGAATGACTTCACCTCGTGCACCTCATTGCGATATCAAATGATTCAACTATGTATAGCCTGACCATTGGAGCACAAAATTACGAACTACTAATTAGACATGCGTATATGGTTGATTGGACATTGAACACAACACAAAAAGAGGGTGAATAATGGTAAGCAAAGAACAACGCAAATAGTTTCTTTGGAGCGAAAGGAAGGAACGTGTCAAATACAATCAAGAAGCCCAGAGAAACAAATTATAGGATGTCCCGGGATAAAATATCAAAAAAAAAACACTACTTCAGAACAAACCTGCTATTTAAGAGAAATTCCGTATAGATGAAAAAAAAAACTGGTATTACACAAATTGCATGCTCTTCAACTGGTTTGTGATAATGATTTCTCGCACTGCAAACTCTTCTTCAGCGGACGACAACGTGATTACACTAGACTACTCACCCCTATCAATGATTGTGGCAGTCCCTCTGGTATCTGTGACAGAAGTAAAGTGCACTATAGCACTATTAGACAGTGGATGCAGAAATAATACTAGATCTCCTACCCCTGATTTCCCTGTTCTTGTTCACAGAGATCTCATGGTGGATTGCTAGAAACTTGTTGCGAAAGTCTTGGAACAATTAGGTCACTTTATCCCGGCAAGACAAGTATATCCAAATTCCTCACATTTTGATACGTTTTCAAAATCATTAGGCCTATCCCCATACTGCTTTATGTGGTCTTTGAGGCGGACACCAGCCTTCAGTTTAGACTGGGAGACGTGGAACGAGTGAAGAGCGGCCAGAAGAGTCTGGAAGCGACCTACCTGTAACAGATCAACTTTATTCAAGAAAAGTATGATGCTAACGTCCGTCAACAACTTGTTGGTGACGAGAGATCTCCACAACAAGAATGAATCTTCTAATCGATTTACTCTGGGGTCCTACACGGGAGTCGCCATAAGTGGGACTGAAATATACAAAGACAACTCTCTCACCTCAGCGAGGGTTTGATCGAATGCTGAGATCGGCGCCAGAAATATAATCGCGTTCACTGATCCCAGATCAGATGGGCAGATAAGAACGTGTTGTTCCGTTGCTCACCATCTTCAAAGTAGGGGGCCCAGGCATGCCGTTGATTACGTGCGCCACCGACATCATACACTTTCCAGTCGATGTTACGGCGGTTCACATCGGGAATCGAAAAGGTATGTTCCACAACGCCCATGGTCTTTAAGCGAGCTTTCAAGACATCCTCTAAAAATGGCCAAGATTCGCAACACAACCAAATTAGAAAGAAAGAACCACATACGATCAGTTGGGAAATATCTTAGAGCAGTGATCCGGGTGATCTCATCCAAGAAGCTGGCAGAAAATTGAATCAACGGAGAAGATCTAACGTCTGCAAGGAAGATTAGACTCACAAACCGCTGCCCTCCTCCACTCTCAGCTCCCTTTCACGTAGTCTTTGCTTGACGCTCGGATCTTTCCAGAGAGTTAACATTGCTTGAGCACATGAATTGAGCACATGAACAGGATCTGATGGGTCGTCCCACCATCCCTCAAGCTCATTGGTATGAGCACTTTTGGGGCTTTTGACCTTATTACCCAGAGAAAACGCCTTTTTCCAATTAGACCTATAGTGAACGCTAACCTCGGACGACTGTCTCGACTTCGAAGAGCCACTGCTCGATCCACCAGGGGATAATGTAGGAGACGATGCGGAAGGGAGGGCTGCCGAGGGTCGACGAGAGACCGGGATGGTGATGATAGGACTTGGACGTCTACCTTTGGTTGCTGTGACCGGGCCTTGGTTGGTAAACGGGGATATACCGTAGTTCCAGTCGAATTTCGTAGGGCCCATATGTGTGGGCTCGTCTTCGTCCGGTGAAGAGAGCACCCGTGTTAGGTGTTCCTCGAGGTCCTTGAGAGGCTCGAGTGCCCGTCGATGCTGCTCGCATTTTGGAACTGGGGTGCACTGCCGGTACCTGCGTCTCGGACGAGGTGAACAATCGAGTTCATTGTTATCATCGTCTTCGGTGTCTGGAGAAATAGCGTCGAGAATTCTGAGGAAGAGATATCAACAAGAGCACCTAGGAAGTGAAATGGCCTGCTTGCCTGCGTACGGAGCGAACGAGATTGAGGTATATAACAGCACGCCATGCAATGCGATCAGCGCGAAACGTTGCCGGAGCATGCATCAACTGAAATTCTGCATCCAATGTGAGCGTCTCTTTCGAGTGGGAAAGAGGCCAAGAAAAGGACGAAGGATGAAAAAGACAGGCGATATCGGCAACGTTTCTTGCTCATGGGTATTTCCTCTCGCACAATCGTTCCGTTCTCCAGGCTCGGCAGACACGCGCGGTTAGGCACAAAACGAGGCGTAACGATGAGCGGATAACAAAGAAAGTTATGTGAAGAGGCGAGACACAGAGGGGAGGTACGACGGGAGTATAAAAGGTGCGGGACTCACGCTTGAGGGTCGTGCTCTTGCCGCTCTCGCTCTGGCCGAGGAGGAGAATCTTTATTTCTTGCTTTGAGCGCCTCTCCTTGCGCTCCTCCTTGAGCATTTCGTCGATGCCATCGCTCACGCGCTTTGCCTCGAGTTCGGCGAAGAGCCTGCGGTCGCGATCTGCGGGGGACTCGTCCGGGGGAGGCTGGAGCGCGGCCCAGAAGGGATCGGACATGGATCTGCGGCGGTTTGGGACGAGAGGGATGTCCATCGTCGCTGGAGACGGAGGGGGAAGACGAGACGCTCTGGGTGGGACGAGGGAGGGATGCAGCAATAAGTAAGGCAAGAGAAACACTGCCGAATTTGGGCAGCGATACACTCACGTGCCAGCCGTGACACTAAAGGGCACTCGGACGAATCGAAACGTTTCAACAGATCTTCCGACGAGCGACGAGCTCGATGTGGCGCGGGTGCTAGTCCCCGTTCTCAAGCCCGTGTCAACACGCTCGCGCCGGGTCCCACCACCCCGGCAAATCCACCGACCGACTGTATGTCGACATCCCGACCGTCTTGTTGCTCCAGCGATCCGCTCAGGGCAGGCCATCCGAGGCACCACGGCAATCTCGCTCAGGCACGGCGCCCGCATCCCGACCGCCTTGAAACACCCGCCGCTTACCAAATAACGTCATGAGTCGCACTATGGCACCGAGTCCAAATGTCGTCTGCGGACTAAGGGTCACTTAATGACCACCGACAAAAGTAAGTGGATGCTAACACATACGAGAAGAAACACTTGGTCATGTTGTTGATAGTCGAGTGGAAGAGCACCAAGGTGATATAGAACGCCAAGACAATATTAGGGGTGGCAAGTTATTTTTCGCATCACACATCACCATTGAGCCACACCTTTCTGAAAAAAATATAGACCTTTGCTGCACCCCCATTGAATCTCTGGCCGGAAGTAAGTGTCCTGAAATTATCACAGATGAATTCTTGCACAAGGTTATTGGAGAGGCATCACAGTACTGTCGAAAAATTTCGTGCTCTCAAACAGTCCTTACATGAATCCTCTGTCAGCCATAGTGCCAGTGTTGAAATGGGGAGTAAGTCAATCAATTGTTAATAGCAAACAATGTAGGTGGAAGTATGGTGAGATCCTTATGCTAGAGTGGGCTATGAATCAATCCCATCAAGAAAAAAACTACTATGATTTGGTATGCTTGCATATGGTCAAAGAGATGAGACAGAAATGTGGAATGTTTGCATACTCTCGAAGACTTAAGTTCTCGGCCATCCATACCGAAACAGACTATCCGCTGTTGGCGACACTTGATTTCGATATCTGCAACAGATTATCCGATATATAGTCGTGCTCAGAGTTCTCAGGCCCGTGTCAACTTCCTGAATGGGCACGCCCGACACGTCCGGCAACTTGTTACCGACCGACCCGCATGTCGACATCCTGACCGTCGTGTGTGCGCCAGCGATCTCAGTGCGGTCGTCCGAGGCACCACGGCAGCTTGGCTCAGGCAAGCCGCACTCCCGACCGCCTTCAAGAAACACCCGCCGCTTACCATCTAACGTCATGAGCACTCACTTTCAAGTTGCTATCGAACGCACACAAGTCACTTGACCCAACGCCCCTGAGCGTCGCGTTATCGACGGTAGATATATGTCGGTGGTTGCATACCTGACTATGAGTAACACGCCTGTCAGCTCGGACCACTCGGATACTCTTCCTTTCAGCAAGGCCGCAATATTCCCGTATTCTTGACTTGACCACGTCACGTCGTAATTTTCAACCTGCCTGGTGCATCCAAGTCGAAACGACCCGAACCGCGCGTTCCAAGGCAAGTGAGTTCATTGTACCCCACATACATTTATCCGTCGAGAATGTGCAGATCCGGGAGTGGCACTGTGGACCGTGACTGGTATATTTCAATGGAGCCGCTGATAACAACCTAAAAAAAGACTGTACGGTTCCTGATCAAACTCAAAAGAGGTTTGCGTATTAATTCCCGACTTCTCTTCCTGTGATATGTATGACTCAGGCCGAGCAATGAAACGGGTGAGATTCCATACCCTTCATGCTAAACTAGGATATATGTTTCTTCCAGCTTCTATATGCACCTTGCTGCGCGCGGACTGTTCGCACGAACGTTCCCTGCACTGAATCGTCATAACGATTCCTTGCTGTTCCCCTCTTTTGTGAAAAACGTTTGTTTGACTAGGCTCACTCTCGTCCCGTTTAAGATCAGGGCGGTCGAGTTATATGACATAGCCTGTTCGATGACGACGTATAATTATACTACTTATCGCACCCCCCACGGTTGTCACAGCACGTATTCGATCAGTCCAAATTGCTCGGGATATGGGTTGCCGTCACTGATCAATATCGATCACGGGTGTGCGTGCCTAACAGTGACACTGGTGTCATACTTAAACGACTGCTTGCAGCCTCTTGCAGCCTCCAACATAGGCTGATTAGCCATTCCGCTCCGTACGCGGGAGGCGTACGCATTTGCTCCCGCTCTTTTTGTGGTCCTCCCTACAAGTACGGGGCTACATAACAAGACGGTTGCAACCGATTGTTACCTCGGCCCGAGAGCCGCTTATCATTGACAGAATGAGCCGAGCACCTTAACGAGTCTCACGAGCTCACACGCATACTTACACATCTCTCCTTGTGCGCGCTCATATGGTTCACGACTCCCATCTCGGTATTTTTAGGCACCAGTGGATTCTGATCACAGATCGAATGGTTCCTTTGTTCATTATCGGACCACGATCCAACCAAGAACAGAAGAAATGATTTCCCAGGCAATTGAAAAGTGAAACGAGAAACCTTCATGACTCCAAGCCATCAAAACGCTTTGGTGGTAATTGTTAAAACAAGGTGACGCTTGACGACGACGCGACGACGGACGATGAACAGGACGCCACCGCCGAGTTGTGTGATAGACAATTTGACGTCTGACCCTACGCGAGGCCCGTTCGGTTGGCATGTACATCTGTGCTTATTACATGTGTCAATGTCATTCGATCGAGTTGTCGTTCGCTTGTACAAAGCGATTGCCAGTGCGATCGTTTGACACAGGTATGACATGATCAGTGGTTTTCAGCCATTTCTTAAATAGCTCTAGAATATCCCGCCCGATCTACTGACGGTGTTTGCATGATTCATTCATTGAATATACATTCAAAAACACCCTTAGCAGTGTTCCGAGTATGTCGGTGGCAGCGTTCATCGCTAGTAAGATTTATGTACTTCAACCCAGCATCTGTTTCACGTCAAGAAAGGCGACACCTCTTATTATTATCGTTATTGTTATGTAGCGTGCAATAAATGCCCCCGCCTCAAGTACCGTAGAGTAAGTATGTAACGTGACGGACCCCGTTGAAACCAAGATTCAGATTCAGACGCGGCGGTCACAGTCGACGCGAAGAGCTATAAGGGGAAACGCACTTGGGCGTTGGAGACGGCGTTATCGCGTCGCTCCCAGTGATGACTGCCGGGAGGGGCATGCGCAGCAATGTGCTCGGTCCCAACGGCGCGCCGGACGTCGGCGGTTCTGGATTTGGGCGATCGCGTGGAGTCGTTATGGGTCGTTCCTCATCCAACACGTCGTCATCCTCGTCACATCCACTGCTGGAAAGCGTGCCGTCGGACCCGGACGCCTCCATCCGTCGCTCCATGCTGGCACCAAGATCCGTCGGTAAATCGAAACCGTCAACCGTGAGCGGCCTTGGCTGACGCGCCTCGATAACAGAGACGACTTCAGCAAGGTCTTCCTCCCCGGTCCATGCTCCGACGAGCTCCGTGAGGTCGTCATACCCCTTTGCGGCGACGATTCGGGTCTTGAATTGGTGCGCTTCGGTTTTGGAGCGTTCCGTACGGGGGGCTTTGAATTGGCTGACGCAAAATTTGGTGAGTGCCCAGTGGTTACCTAGGTATCTTGACTGCGAGCACATATGCATATGAGACACCGGAAAAACAGTTGTCAAAAAGGACTTGCCAGTCGTAGATACGATGGTATGAGTGTGGTTTCTACGTCCATTAAAGGAGTCGAGGAGAAACACGTCGGGTTTGACTCGGCAGCGGTCGCGATCATCACAGAAGACGCGCCTAGGATGAACACTCAGATAATAATGACACCGTCCAAACACGACACTTTACCAGTCAATTTTTTAATCCGCTTTGCATCCTCCCAGTCTTTGCAGTCCCCGTTTTCGACGACGGCGACGTCCACGCCAAGACCTCGGACGAACTCGACGACTTCCCTGAGTCTGTTCACTAACGCGGCCTCTCTCGGGCGCATGTTGCGTGTGCGGCAATGGACCGTTAAGGCACTGACGCCAGTGTTTACGATCCTCTCGACGAGCTTCTTCGTCTCCTCCTGTGTCGGCAAGAGGCGAATTTTTGCCGATACGGTGATCTCAGGGGGCAGTTCCCTGCGCAGCGCCGACAAGATGGAACAGAGGAGATCGGGGTTGGTAAGAAGCGCGGCGCCCATCCCCGAGTGAGTGCTGAACGGCTTTGGACAGCCGCAATTGAGGTCGATGCCCGAAACATCCTGGACGACGGTCTTGGCTGCCTGGACCGCGATTTCAGGGGACGCGGAACCGATTTGGTATATGAGATAGGGTTTTTCGATCGGATGGGTTGTGAACACAGCGCGTGTTTTGCCGTTGTAGGAGACGACGCCGGTGTGGACTGGGACAGGGCATGAGCGGGAAGAGATTAGCGGGCGAGGAGGGGGTACTCACGGTCGACGACGCGCTCGGTGTGCAAGATAGCCTTGTCTACGATCTCGGGGCCCCAGACGAGGGATGCGCCGTGTTTCAGGGCCGTGAGACGGGTCGGCACTATGACGCAGATTCAGCGGCGGGTGACTGGGCAAGGGCGGGCTGGCGTACGGGCACCCGAACGGAC
>JBBPKB010000262.1:0-15684 GCA_038089035.1 Boletellus dicymbophilus
AGGACGAAGCTATCATCTATCTCTGTCTTATTTTCACTCAACACTTCTTCATTACCTCGCCAGCTATAGTGGTCGCTGTAAGATTGTCCAGCCAGTGTGGTATCTAAAGGGCTTGCGCCTGGAAGGTTATAACAAAGATGACCATGATAATGATGATGAGTGAGTCCTCTAGGGGTTGTCCCAGGGTGTGTAAAATATTTGCTTTCTGTCACATCACATTTAGTTGTGATTCCATAGATGAGTCCTCTGTGAGCATGCTTTGAAATAGCTCACCAATAAGGTAAGTTATTGATTGTTTTCCTTTTCCTTCATATTGTTCACTGAGTTTTGCCCAGATATCTTTTGCTGTCATGGCCAAAAGTACTCCACTGAGGGATTCATCTTTCAACATCAAGGTAATTTGGGTGCATGCCTCTTTAGCCATTCCTCATGCTCCATCAGGTGCATGCTCAGATCTGATGTAGTCTCATCTCCAGTGATGACTTTCCAGAGGCCTTGGATATCAAGTACTATTTGGATGCAGAATTTCCATGTCTGGAAATTTACACCATTGTTATCAAGTGAGGGTATATCATATAGGTGACTTGAGGCTTGGACTACTTGGCCAGAACTAGTCATGGATGTAGATGTAGATGTAGATGGGAGCTATGCTCCTGGAGATGATGTGGAAGGCATTGATGATTCAAAAGAAGTTGAACTAGGTATTTAATATGAGCAAGCAGGGCTCATAACCTCTTAAATGGAGGTCTTGCACAGGGACTATACACAAAGTGAAGAACTCAGTAACTTTATATTGACAAAGACTACAATTAAGCTAACCTATATACAAAGTGAAAAACTAGGTAAGTTAGCAAGAGTAGCTATGTAATTCAATGTAGGAACTGCCCACCTCAGTAACTTCATATTGATGAAGACTGAGGTGTGGCAGGCAAAGTTCGAACCAAAATAATGGCATGATTATACAATGTGCCTCAATGTGGTAAATGTGAAATGTACTGTAAGTCCAAAAAATAAAGTAAAAGCTCCTCATGTGATATCTCCATAAATGGATTTCCCCCCTGGAGAGTAAGGTGCTCCCTCTATTTCTTGCAGTGTAGTCTTCAACTCTATGTATAGGCTTTAGCCATGTAAAATGGTATTGAGTCAAGCCTGAAAGCCTTCTCAGTGGTAATGACCTCCACACCTTAGTGCCATGCCACCTGGGACTAGCTTAGGTGGTTGCCAGTGTGGACTTAGTGCCTCTCAAAAAAAAAAACAATGAGGCCACTATGACATATAGTGACATAATGATGATGTCATGTTCTAGAAGTGTGAAAAAGTTTTAACAGCAATCGCACTTAGATCGGCTGACTCTGTCGCATCGTGGTAGAGGTTCGTCGACCCAGGGCGTCCTGTCTGACAGCTTCACTGTTCCACGAGCTTTTGTGTTACTTATCGGATGGCTTGCAGGTGGTGGAGGGTGGAACTAGCGACGGGACCGTTGGTTCTGTTGATTATTCGAAACATTGAGTCCCAGCGTAAAGGCGCTCGAGGACACGGACTGTCCATTTCGCCGGTGGGTGTCTCGGCAAGCCAGCTTGCGCGGCTCGATAACGAGTGCATATACCCGAAATTGTGGCCAATATGCCTGTGCTTAGCCTCAAGTGCCCGGCTCTCTCTCGTGATAGCGCACAAGAAACTTGAACATCGGATATTGGTTGCTGCTGTCACCCTCTTACACGCTGACAGCCTTGGGAAACTTTGGTAGTTGGCGTGGTGGTACATGACTCGCACAGCGTCGAAGCCTTTTTTTTCAGCTCGAAAATCATGTTATTTCCCTCACGTCGGTAAATTGCGTACCCGTCCATGTTTACGATCAGTCATCCCTGAGGCATGAAGAGCATGCTGGGAGTAGAATAACCAGATACTTACTGAACAAACACGCGCAGGCGGCGGCGGCCCTAGAATCCTCATAATCGAGGATTACTTCTGACAGTTGCCCCAGACAATATTTGTCGTCAAGTAGGGCAATTGCCTCGCTAGCGGGTGACCGACTCAGAAATCGGAACAGACGAGACGCGAGGCAGAAATTCTCTTGATCCACGAGCTAGTTTTTTTTGGATGTCGGTCTAGTAATTTGATCGAGGGGGACGTTGTCATCGTTGAAGTACACCCGCGCTGCCTTCCCTCAAACATACTCGAGGCTAAGGTTATTACAGTATGAACCTCCGATCTGTCAGCTTCTGCTACACGAGAGCATTTATTGACCTCAACGTCCTTGTTATCCGTATTGGGATATTGAATCACCAGGATCGGCGAGAAGCTTCGCCGCCGATTCAAAACCGCTGTTAAGCGGTCACCGCGCGTGGATAGATACTAGTGAAAAGGTTCGTGTGCCATCGCCGGACAATCTGGTCCTCTGGGATTCTTCAGGATTGGTTCAAGCACTGATCAACTCCAAGGCATGAAGACCATCTCTAACTGCAATTACGGACCAGGGTCGGATGCACGGAGAAGACCACGTCGCGGTGAGAAGCACAGCGATTGGCACCGAGGAGCTGTCAAGAGGTGTGAAAACTCTGACCGGCACCGCACGGCGCAGTCACTTGAGCACGGCATCATGTTGACACTGTCGACCGGGTTCAAACATGGCACAAATCATGTTACCAAGAATGGCGTACTTGGAGGTCAGAGTGGCCGGTCGTGCTGTCAGTCCAGGCCCTTGGAGATGGCGACGCCCTGTGCCGAACCTTTAATACGCCGTGGCGGCGTAGCCCGTTGATCCGCAGCTCGTACCAGCCTGAGTGTGGAAAGACGAACGCAAGAAGCCGGCCCGTTACGCCAAGTGGTCATCGTTACCCATGGGATCGTGTCGTTATGTGTTTGAGGCGTCTAACGCGGGTGGTCATGGGGCCAGTACCCATCGGCGTGACGTGTGCGTGTTTTTCATCCCAAATACAGTGGTTACAGAAGGCCGTGAAGAGAATTTGATTCTGATTGCTTGAAGCTTTTCAGAGAGTGATCCGACTTTGAACGGAGTGAGCTGTAACACGCTCTTAAAGCATATCTGACATAATTGAAAAATGTTCCCTTTGCGAATCTTACAGGTTTCTATTGGATGGGCCGCATTAACAACTGAATCTCTAACGGAACCTTACCTCCACCTGTCATTTACGGACTCACCAAGAAAGTTTCAGACGGCCATTTGGCCAGGGTTAGTTATATGATTTTTTTTCTGTGCCATTCTGAAGGGACCATAGGGTGTTGTGCGTACTCTGAGTCGCTGGTCTGGCTCCGCTGCAGCGCCCCGTGAAGCGCCGTTTTCGCAGGTGGCAGCCCACACACTCGTGAGAGCGCCCGCGGACAAGCTGGGCGGTCGATCTCAGTCGTGTATGCGTCCACTGAACCTTGGGTTGTTTGGATGTCCGACTGTTCTATATGGGGGCCGGATATACCCTTGTGATCAAACGCGGTATATGTACTGGTACACAGAATATAAGCCCCACCGTCGTCTGTCGATATGAAACAACCGCCAGGGCCTGTTTGCAGCGTTATTTGATCTGTTAACGGACTCAGCCATGGCTGCACCAGGTGTTCAACGTGTCCTTTCGCCTCATTACAAGTACGCGATCGATCCTGTCGAGGTTTACACCTCCCGTCTGATAAGCATGTTCCTAGCTGGGATCCAGCAGTTATCCCTACGGCTAGCACATGGGTGCCTCCTCGATGGTACGTTCAAACTCAAACAACGGTATTCTTCTGGTGGTATTGATTACGTATAGGATGATAGCTCCGAATGCCCCCTCGAAGGCCCCCGAACCTGTGAATGTCAACGGGTTGGGAGAGGCGTGGAACGCAGACCGCCCTTTCTCCAGTGAAGTCGATCTGGTAATCATACAACAACTCATAGACGAAGTAGTCACCTGATTACTCAAGTAGTCCAAGGCGGACCCCCGCCTAAAAGTCCCTAATGTGGAAATAAGATCGGGCAGTAACGATACTGTCGTTGCATTCGTCGATGTTAACATACTCGATTCCACCGGCGCAACTCCATATCGAGGCGACGTCCTCGTCAAAGGAAAGCGAATCGTCTCCGTTGGAGGCAAACTCGCACTCGAGACATTGCATGGCGCCTTTGTCATCGAGGGTAGAGGCCGGACTCTTTTGAGTGGTCTCTGCGATTCCCATACACACACGAGCTTCATTAATTCGGCTACGCTTGGGGACATCACTGCGTTACCCGCCGAAGAGCACACGATCCTGTCTGCCAGGAGCGCGAGACAGTTCCTGGATTGTGGCTATACGATGTGCCGTACGTTGCTGTTTATTTGCAAGTTTATTCGGGAACTAAGAGTATATACCTAGTGGGTGCAGCTGCAGCTAAGCCGCGTTCCGATGTAGTCGTTCGTAATGCCATTCAGGCAGGTGATATTCCCGGCCCTCGTTATCTCGCCAACGGTCAGGAGGTGAGCGCGCAGCTACAAGTCCAATTAACCTACTAAATGCACTAGATGGCGCCTCGTGGTGGTGCTCTTTATGAGGGGACCACCACATGCGTCGAGACACCGGAGGACATCACAAAGGCAATTAATACGTTCGCAGATACAGGCGCTGACTGTGTTCGTATTCATGTTCATTTTGTCTACACTTTCAGCTCCTGATTATCCCTCAGGTCAAACTATCCATGAGTGGTGACGAATTCCTTGAGAACCTTCGAGCCGAGGTGACGACGTTCTCTGACGAGCTTGTCGCCGCCGGTGTCGAGGCTGCACATGCTAAAGGCATCCGGGTGTGCTCCCACGCCCGCTCTGACAGAGCTATTCGTCAATGTCTTCAGTATGGGGTTGACATACTCTACCATTGCTGTAGGTCCTAGTCATTCGATCAGAGTATTTCATTGATGTTGCGCAGCGTTCATTTCCGACGAGTCTATGGATGTTCTTGAAGCACAGAAAAACAGAATTTACGTTGCTCCCGCTTTGAATTACCCCTATTCGTCCTTCTTGGTAGCCGAGAAAGCACAGTGTATGAGTTCGATCATATTTATATGTACGATTTTACTCACTTGTCTATGATCCTATAGTTGGCTTTAAACCATCTGACGCGGGAAGATATAAGCGAGAGTTGGATATATGCATTCCCGCCCTAAAGGAGATGAAGAATCGCGGCATCAAAATCCTTCCCGGTGGTGATTATGGGTAAACTTCCAAGTTCAATCGAAGCATACAATCTCATTTCCCATCTATTAGATTTGCCTGGACACCCCACGGGTATTAAAACTTGCTGTGTTGGGTGCATAGAAAGCTGACGTCGCTTAGTTCCTACCAGGATCTCGAGCTTTTTGTCAATCTTCTTGGCTATACCCCGATGGAAGCGATTCTGTCCGCTACTGCGCTTGGCGGCGAGATAATGCTCCACCCACATGAACTGGGTAAAATTCAGCCGGGTTATTACGCCGATCTGATCCTCGTCAATGGCAACCCACTGGAGGATATCAGCGTTCTTACCGCGACGAACGGGAAGCTGGATGTTATAATGATAGTGGGTATTTGTGTTCATGATGCGCGGTGAGCGGATGATAATCGGGACCTCCAGAATGGGCAGATTCACAAGAACAAGGATGCGTTGGAAAAGCGCGTTTAGATTCCATGGTTGTCCCAATAAGCTTTTGACTTTTGGCTGGGGTTGTCAGTAAACGCGCTAGTTGCGTCCTTGTCACAATATCATGTAAGAATATCTAGCTTTTTTTCCAAATTGAATGTTACTACAGTCGACTCTCTCATAACCCATGTCCCTTCGGAGGCAAATATCAGGAGGACTAAAGTTCACTTGAGGACCTCACTGGATAGTTTGTACTATGACCTCTAAGCTACCTATGTTTCCTATAATACATGCCCCATTACATTGGCAGGTTGGCTGCCAGAGCTGCCAGAAGGAGTATGAGTTATGAGAGAGTCGACTGTACTCAGGTGTTGGCTTATGTTCCGTGACCTGGTTCCTGCATGTCGGATTACCAATTGGGCGCGCAGTCACAAGACCGACCGGTACAGTCAGTCACCGGGATACGCGCGTGCGCCCGCGCTACATCCCTTGCGTACACGTAGATTGTATGGACCGTAGCCTACACTAACACGTCGCATGTGTTTTCATTCATCTTCGGCTGTACTCCTTTTTCCCATTTCTTATCGCGTACCTTTACTGTTCCGTTTGTTCGCCGAGCCGTTTCGCACCCGAGCCGTTTACCCCTTTCGTATCGTGCCATTCCACTCACTAGTATATAAAGTCTGCCGTATGTAGTCGAGCATCTCAGTCCGCTATGTAGTAATCTAACACTGCACGATAGCCGAGACTCGGAGTTTGCAGTACTCTAAGATCACTTTTCCATGGTTACGTGTTCGAGCTGGGGCTCGGATTTATTATGTGGCTCTTCACAAAGTGTCTTTCCTTTTTTGGGTTCCTAGTACTGATCCAGTGCTTCTTTTTTTCAACGGGCTTCCCGATCGCCAATTCATCCATAGCTTGAACTGCTATTATTGTCTTGCAGATTCTCGTTGGATTGTTTCACTGAACGAATGCCTGCGGGTCACCGTAAAAAATCAAGTCGGGTGTCCTTGGGTCAATTTCTCCTGTTCGATGAATGCGTTTGCATATACCCCGGCAGTTTCAACTCCAGGTCACACGCAGTGGAACGGCTTTGATCGCCACGTTCTAGCAGAGGAGGATACTACTCAAACGAGCTACTCGGAAGACACTTTACCGACTTCGTTGTTTCATCCGGATGTCGAAGGTACGCTGCTTCTTAGAATGTCGGTGGAATCGAAATGCAACATACTTGCAGGAGAGTACAATCCTGTGCCCGCTTTGACAGTGCAGGCGAAGCGGAAGCGGAGGAATAGGGCCAGCAAGGTTCTATCTTCGAGCAGTAGTACGGACGTGTCATTCTTCGCAGCGCACGGGTCGACTACCGAGCGGCACACAGGGGTAACACAGTCCCGAAAGCGGTCCCCAACACAGGCGCGGAGCTCCTCTGCAATGGCAAAAAATGATCACAACCATCGTGATGATCACTGTTCAGACATCTCTCACGCGTCCGCCGCCCTAACTCGTCTCCGGTCTTACCCTGCGGTGTTGGATGCCGTGGAAATTGTCAGGAAGAAAAGGCCATACGGTCGTATGTCCAATTCGAGGACTGTCTGCGACGTGCATTCTGCCAACAGCGCAAGTGCCCTCAAGACCCCATCCTCGCATTATCCCACACCACCTGTCAGCCAAGCGCAAGGGGTTGTCATACGTGGCAGCCGTGTTCGTGATCCTGCTGCGGAACTAGGAAAACATGTCAACTCGGATCAAGCGTTAACATCAAAGACTTCGGAATATTTCGCTCGTGTCTCCACCTCTCCGACGCGATCCGTATCGGATTGTGTCCCAGCTTTGACCCCACCAAGTTCACCTATCCCGAACTTCCTTGGATACGTCGGTTCGATCGGTTTTGACCCTCCGCTAGAAGTTCCGTTTAGCAATCCAGTGGAATGTTCCGTAGACGAGCCGGAATTGACCCCATCATGGCGTAACGAGCCTGGACTGTTTGATGATCTCGCGATCATGTTGAGACGACTGAAGCCGATACTAATACAGGGTGCGTGGTTCATCTACATTATCGCTTAGCCATGAATTCAACTTCGACAAACAGAGAGTGTACGAGAC
This sequence comes from Boletellus dicymbophilus, assembly GCA_038089035.1. Classification (NCBI taxonomy): domain Eukaryota; kingdom Fungi; phylum Basidiomycota; class Agaricomycetes; order Boletales; family Boletaceae; genus Boletellus; species Boletellus dicymbophilus. Next base: position 7,684 of record JBBPKB010000262.1, read on the forward strand.
GACCCGTGGAAAGTACTCATTGCCGTCCGACTACTCAATGTGACGACTGGGAAAGTTGCTATTCCCATCTTTTGTAGAATTATGTCACGCTGGCCAACACCTGAAGATCTCGTTCACGGTAAAATCGAGGTTGCTTCTTTTCCCCATGTTCTTTGTCTAATGTCACGATTATAGCCCCGCAAGACGAGCTTGTCGAATTACTGAGACCGCTTGGGCTTTACAACAAACGAGCCAACTGGCTCAAGGACATGTCCCAGCATTTTCTTGCGAGCGGAGAGTGTCAAAATTGTTCAAATACGTCTTTGTTATCCTTCCTGTCTGAAGAACGTACGAATCCAGTGGCGCCTCACTTACACTTCCCGGGTGTGGGTCGGTATGCGCTTGATTCGCTGCGCATATTTTGTGCGGGGGACAAGGATACATGGAAGTGGGTGATGCCAAAAGACAAAGAACTCGTGTGGTATCTGGTACGCCTTCTTCCTTCATCCCAAATTGATCGACATGGGCTGGAAACGATGACAGCGTTGGCGATGGGCCGTCGAGGAGGGCAAGGCGTGGTATCCCGGAGGGATTGGCGTGACCGGGGACGTGGACATACCATATTTGATCACTCTGGTGGACGAACTTGCGATGCATTATGATACCACGATTGGTGGACAAGGGTATATGTATCATTTCTGCAATGATCTAGGTGACATGTTGACTGGTAGTACCACAGGACAACTACCGTGCAGCTGAATTAATGCTTGCTTGCGTGGATATCTAGTTCGACCTTTTAAGGTAAAAAAAAACCTAGTCCGTGAGAAATTCTAGCAACAGCCGTTGAACGGTTGAATGATTTTTCGGAGCTGTGATGCTTGCTGGTTCAAACTGGTTGCATTAAGCACAATTGATCGTGCGAGCTGAAATCAAACCTCTCACTGGCACCCACGGCGAGGGACACGAACATATATTACAGTTAAGCAATTTCACGATTATTTCTAAAACATGACCTGTAGATCCTGCGGCATGTGTACCAACCTCCGACAAGGACAACGAATGCACCTACTATCCCTGCACCAATGTACCCATAGTCGTTGTTTGCCTTTGAACGCCCCTTGCTCTCAGTTTTCGTTGCATCGGTACCTCGTTTGACTCACCTCTGCCCACGCCCTCCACCACGCTCCTGCTAGTCCGCCGCCATCAGGAGCAGAAGCTGCTGCTTCGCATTTACCGCAATTCGCCCCAATCAACCCCATTATCTCTATTATTGAGATGCTGCAATATTGCAACTGAATATCAGATGAACCAAGGTTGGCTAAACGAGAATATACTAACCCAAACGCCAGCAAAATACTCAACGTCGTCAGTAAAATGCCGAATTTCGACATCGTGTTCCGTTTGACCAGTATCATGCGGTCTTTACGTTCTTGTTCTACGCTGCTGTCGCTCGCGTTGTTCAATGTGTTGTCAACCGACCCTTTCACGCCACCGGGCTGATTAACACCGGAAACATTCTCTTGTCCATCTGTAGATGCTGGAGGTGACCTTCTTGGCTCAAAAATTCTCCACGAGTGGTCTGCGAATCCGGTATACGTGTATAACATCAGTATGGAATCGAGCGAATCCACCAAAGTCATCCCTGTCGTGAAGAGTAGCTTTTACGAGTATGAATGCGGGTCACGAAAAAGGGAATAAGGTCTCACAGGCAAGATGATGACATCCGCTGGAGGTATGTGTTCGCTGTTCCCTTCGTTTTTTGCTAATGCAGAAATGGCGAGAAGGGCGATCGAAGATGTAGTATCAAATCCTAGACACAAACAAAATCAGGACCACAGTATCCAGCATAAACGACGCAGGAACTACCTAGACCAAACAACACGCCTACTGGGTACATCTAGAGACACTCTGCTCAGTAGCACTGTTAAATGCCATACGTACTAGCATACCTTCCACGGACGATTCACGAAGTTGACCAAGGGACCAAGTAGTCGCATCATCAGCATGTTCTGATTTGGGGTAATATCGACTTCTTGGGCTGTCTGTTCGTGTTCCGAATCTTGTTTGCGCCTCAGCCTCGCCTGTGAACCAGGTGATAAACGTGGGAGGAATACTTATCGGGTGGGGATCATACCTGACGGCGCTGACGCAGAATTTTGAAGAGAATGATCGAGTTGGCAAAACCAACAAGGAACAGGAAAGATCCGCTGATAGCCGTCCCTGCGAGTAGGCGTAGTATAGCTAATGCTGCACATGGAGTAATGATACATACCCAAGATCGATCCAATGCTGCCAACACCACCCAGTTTGTTGTAAATGTTCGTGCTAATAACGATGGCGACGTTCTGCTCCCGTGTACAGTCAGTGAAAATACACGGTAACTCGGAGATACAAGAACATACCACCACGATCACTATAGTGCTGTGTCCGAGAGAAAAATAGAGTCCACACGTTATCGCAAGTTGTCCGTGATTGATAAGCGTTCGTGTCGCGTTATCGATCGCGCTGAGTCCAGTAATCAGTCTGGTAGTACTACTGCCGCGGTCGTGAGTAACGAGTCACCTTCGAGGAACAGGATCGCAACTCACGGAAATTGAAATCATTCTAGGAAACCTTATGTGGTCAGCGTCGAGGGCTACAAGCAAGTCAATGACACTCTTGGCTGCAAAAACAACCATCAGGTCCACCCTTACCATGTCTCAAACCAATGGTCTGTAGCAAGAAGGCCAGGGCGAATTAGCCAGGTGGCGGAATCAGATAAAGTATTGTACCCAGGCGAGGATGGCAAGCCCTAGCATTGAGCGTGAACGCTCTGAGGCTGCAGCCACCCAGCAGATGACATTTGCAACCACTTCGAGAAAGATCAGGAGAAGACAGCGTCCAAAGAGGCTAATGCGACCAAAGGAAGCATTGTAGATGGCAAAAAATATCTTGATCATATGGTTTATTTCGAAGGCGAGGCGAGGCAGCTGCAGTTGGTGATTGTGATAATAAGATAGCGGTCCAACCGTGGCAACGACTCGGAACCCTGTCACACGAATTTCAGTGCCTAGCATGAACGCAGCAGACAGTGACATTTGCAACCACTTCAAGAAGTATTGGAAGAAAACAGGGTCAGAACAGGGTTCATATGCAACAAAAGAAGTATTTGTGAATGGCTGAAAACATCTCGGCCATGTAAGTTCCTTGGTTCGTATTTGGTGGCCTTGATAAGATGCCAGGTACAAGTTAGCGGTCTTCCGTTGAACTGTGACGGTCACACGAATCTCTTGTGGCAGTTCGGAAGTTCATTCGGACTCCGACTTGCCTGGCTGATATGAGTCGGTACAAGCATCAGGAATTCGTTTATTAAGCAGTGAAGGCTGCAGCGTAAAGATTGATATCAGATAGTTGCGCTAACTTCATTAATAGTCTCAGATCATCATGGTCCCTCCTTCGACTTACCCGGCTCAAACGGGCCGTCACTGATCGATCATGAAACAGGTCCGACTTGGCTTCACCGATTTGACCGCAATGAAGCTTTACGAGCTTATTCAAGTTGTCGTTCAGGTTTTTCTCGTTGTCGATGCCTATGCAACGGACTTCCAGCCTCAGATTCCGTCTGCAGGATCATTCCATCCGGACAGACTTGACGGTCAAGTGTTCGTTCTTGGTCCAAGAACGCAGATTCTTGTGGACGAAATATATACATCTGCCAGCCATGGTACTCTGTCCGAGGGCCCTACACTGCTCGACTTCGCAGAGACTTTCCGGGCTAATTTGATGGATGTGACGTCATTCTGGGTACCTCCGGTTCAAGTTATGCTATTCAACAAAACCCGTGACGTCGGCGCCAATGGCCCAATTATTGTCCTTACGCTTTGTTCTTCATGCAATCGCACGCTTTACTCCGGCGTCCCTACACCCGAGGCGTATGACTTTGCTGTCTCAAATTCTTCGTATGTCATATCCGGATCTGGGCCTATTGGCGTGTGGTGGGGGACAAGGACACTTCTACAGCAACTCGTGTTATCGGGACAAGAATACGATGGAACATATACTATCCCAGTGGGAAATGGTACTGATAGTCCTGGCTGGGAGGTCCGAGGTTTTATGCTTGACGTCGGACGCCATTGGTACACGACCGAATTCCTTGGTAAGCAACTCTTCGTGTACTTAAGTGATTAAATGCTGATGGCCAATATTATATGTGTGTTAAGCCGAAATTTGTACCTATGCGTCTTTTTTCAAGATCAATGAATTCCACCTTCACGCTTCTGACAACCTCTGGATACCTTCAATACTGTATGGACCGGGTTGGCGTTCACTATACTCTGGGTTTCGGTTTGAACCATCCCGAAGCTCGCCGGTTGCCGGCCTTGTCCGTCAACGTAACGAGTCGTGGACTTCTGCTTGCTTCACCGATTTGCAGTCACATTGCTCAAGACACGGTATAACCATCGTACCCGAGATTGACACCCCTGGCCATTCTCTCGTCGTGTCGCAATGGCGTCCCGAATTAATGCTGAACGGAACACCAGACCTTCTAAACTTGAGCTATTCAGAAACCATACCCACTATTCAATCCATTTGGTCCCACTTTCTTCCTTGGTTCTCGTCTTCTGAAGTCTCCATCGGCGCTGACGAGTACGTACCGTCACTTTCAGATGAATACATTTCATTCGTTAACGGAATGTCGTCGTATATCGGAGAAACCAGTGGGAAGAACATTCGTGTTTGGGGCACATACGAGCCGAGTAACACTTCTTCCATTTCGACTAACGTGACGATACAACAATGGAACTTTCCTTCTGCCTCGATTCCTCTTCGTCTTCTTGATTCTGGTTACCGAATCATCAACTCGGAACAGACTTTTCTCTACCTCGAAGGAAAAATACCTGGGGAAAGTGGCTTCCCACAAACACTCAACCTTTCCCTTCTTTTCTCTGGTGCTAGTGTTGAAAGCAGTGGATGGGCACCCAACATCTTCACGGCAAGCGACCCTGCAAACAACACAGCCTACAACAATGGAGGGGTTAGAGGTGCAATCTTCGCACTGTGGAATGACTGGGGGCCTAACGCTACAACGCCCCTGGAAACTTACTACCAGCTGTCGCAATCCATTGCCGCGTTCGCGGAAAAGACATGGGGTGGTTCCGGAATTCGCGCATCGGAGTTGACGATAGAGCAGTTTGAGGCCATATACCCTATCCTCAACAGCCGCGCCCCAGGACAGAATCTCAACCGTGTTGTAAAGGGTAAGAAACCCGGCGACGCCGTGTTCGCGTTTGAAAACGAGATACCTCGCTCCAAGTTTCCTTTTCACACGGGTGTAGAGTCCGTTGGTCCCCCTTACACGCTTTTGTTCAGCGTACGGCCTTGTGCTCGTGACGTGCGGATGACGGGGGATACTACGACCGCACGGTTGTTCGAGGGAGCCGATTCTTCGCTATACGCGTCTTCTCTCACGTTCTCGTCAAATGGGGAGTATTACCCGCTACCACCGGCGTTCCAGCTTCGGCCGGACGTGTGGACGAACGTGACAATCCAGGCGACAAGAGATTACACGAGCGCAACCGTCGTCGAAGGTGGGAACGCGGAGACGTACTGGTACCAGACCACCCTGAATATATGGGGTGGATACCTCACGCAGGCCAACATGTCGTTCGCTGCGCCCTCTGCGGTCATCGGGAATGAAAAGTTTTGCGGTGAAATAGCCAATGTTGTGTTGCGTCTTGATTGAAAAAATGCATTCCGCCTCAGAAATCTTGTGCGAAAAAGAATGTCTGACAAACGGTGAAGTCTGAATCCTCTGGCATTCGCTGATTCAATTCTGAATCTCCAATGACAGATGTAAAAGCAACTTTTGTTCATCACACGCACCATCGCGGTCCCTTAAGAACTTTGCAGTCTTGCTGAGCTTATCAATTCCCAGATCGTGAGCTCTATCGCGTTTTACGGGGGCTTGTAGTCCTAAATGTTCAGGTACAAGTGAGGACTCGATTTTCTATGGGGACTTGATACATATGCTACAAATGGCCCTTCCCCCGTGATACATCCTGTGTTTTGGCTATGTCACCTAGAAACGTCAATTTAATCAGATTGCTCAAACTGTTGGCCGAGGCATCCCTAAAGAACAATTTCCCGTTGTCAGACAGCGATCCATGTGCTGAATGCAAAAAAAAAAGCGCCATGCGTGGGTGTCGAAATCTCGGACTTGTAAGTGTACGTACCAACAGTCATCGTTTTACCTGACTCAATCTCAGAAAAAGTAGTTGGGCCGTGCCACTGCTGCTGCCGCCTATAGGGCCTGTTATGCTTGACTCACCGAGCCTCAGTGTAGAAGGTGTTGGCCTCAGCCAGAGAACAAGATGAAGGATGGGGCAATTTAACCCACTTTCTCCATGGAAGGCATAACTCTCTCGAACCGTAGTCCCTGACCTGAGAGTAAACTAACACCCTTCGGGCAAGTTTTGTCACGTGGCACGGATAATTGTATTTGACGGATTCCAAGTCGACAACACAAAGTACGCACCATGTGACCAAACTCGAACGCAGTATGTATGTTTCCATGCACAGCGCCGTGCACGCATTCCAGTGATGTAGTTGTGCTAACCATCACGTCGAGAACCCGTTCTTTATATTCGAAAATTCGCCACGAACTGTGTTTATTTGTTACATTGACTGAAGTCGGCAGGGGAGGGGGGAATCACATTCCAAGATTTCCGTTATCCAGGAGCGTCCGTGAACAGTATCCCAAATTCTCGTCCTTACACCGTCTGCCTTTTGCTTGAGGGTCCCATCGATAGCACGAAATGAGATAATTCAACGTCTGAATGCAATGAACTCAGAACTCTTGAAGTTCTTGAAGTTTCTAGATGTTGTGTCTTCTTCCATTTCGCGAAATAGGTAGTATTACAGCCCTCTATTAATTGCGAACAGCTACGAAAAAAAAAGCACCGGCCCTCGGAATCCGGCTGTTTGAAATCGTGAGGGATGAAAGGCAATGTTTAGGACGTCAGAGGGTTAGGGGCGGTCATAGACCTATGACTTATGACCATTATCGTCAATTTATCAGTATAGACCCTTCAATGTCTACCCCAGTCTCAGCAATGGAGAATCAGAAACGCGCAGTGTTCAAAACACGTCGACCCAATATCCGACTTCGAGAGTTCTCGACTTGCCGTGCAACGTTTTCAGACTGTATTCCCCAATCGCTCACTATTAAGACGGATTAGGGAGGTAGCGTAGAAATGTTCTTCTAGGTCTACCTCAATGAGCACGAGCCGTATACGGGCGATACCGAGAAGGAAAGGTGACCACTGCATGACCAGACAAACGCATCTTAGGAAAAGTACACTGGGATTCTGCTCAGTATAACCTACTGGCAATAACCGGATCTAGAATGAAACACATTGGTTGATCTCCAAGCCTGGGTGGGAAAGAATTCAAATCCTCCTCGTCTCGATGGCCGAAAATCGATCAGAGCCCGGAAGGAATTCGCCTATCGCCACTGATTTTCCAAGCCACTCATGGTCACCATTACCATGGATGACCGCTATGTCCATGAAAGAAGGTAGGTTCGGGCGAAGTTGCGCAATAGCGACTGAGCGACGCCCGGAAATCGGATTCGGGCGACCACTGATAGAAGTGGTCACGTTATTACCGGCGTTCCGGGCCGAACGTGTCGACGAACGAGGGAATGCACGTGCGCGACTTGTCGTTGAAGGTGGGAACGCGGAGACGCACCGGTACTACCAGATCAGCGATTCCAATACACTGCACAGGACAACATGTCACTTCGCCGCCGTCCGCGATTTTCGGGAGCGAAGGGTTTTGTAGTGAAACAGCCGACGCTGTGTTGAACTCGGAAATTGAATCGGTCTAAATCGGTCTTACAGGAGGATTCGGATTGAAACGCCGTCGAAAAATGTCCGACTCGAGTCGGGATCCTCCGATCATCTTTTTCTTTGATCCAAACACTGGTGACATGCCAGAGTTGCCATTGTTTGTCGGTCAATATCGTGTCCACCACTCCCACTC
>JBBPKB010000263.1:0-15676 GCA_038089035.1 Boletellus dicymbophilus
CTGGTAGTTATCGCTGCCTCCCGAGACCGTCGTCGTCGGAGAAGACTGTGACAGCGTTCCCATGATGAGCGGGGTGATCCAATTTCGATCAACGGGCCTAATAATCATAAGCAGTGACGATGATTGAAAACGTCCATACCTCCATATAATGGACAGCGAGCGCTCTCGGAGTGGCCCTAGCAGTAGAGATCAACTCGAACAGCTCCAGGATCACCAAACGCCGTTTCAAATGTTTCGGCCCTGCTGGCCGAGCCTCGTAGAAATTCGAAAGATTCAAATGTGCGATAATGTTACTCAGAAGGCTAACGGACTTGGAGGTGAGCTGAATGACGATCCCAACTTCCAAATGGTGGCAGGTGTTCTCCCCGCCGAACTGCCTCATATGGTACTTGACTCATTGCTGCTCAAGCGCTCAGGGCCCAAGTTGCAGTGTTTCAAGGCCATATGTCGCAACAACATTTGTAGAATCGGACACACGGCTTTTAATCATGGTAAAACTTGTTCCACCGATCAACGTTCAACCGTCGCCCGCAGCCGCGGTAGCCATATGGTACTCTTGTCGGCGCCATTTTGCGGCAAGCCTGGCGGTGACCCCTGCACCCAGCAAATGTGACTTGGAAACGTCCTGCGTGTCACAGATAAAAATGGTACCAATACTTGCACGTGCTGATTCAAGTTCAAGATGTTGGTCTCGTTCGTATCCCCTTGGAGAATAATCTGTATCTGGGTCACTGACACGAAGTATCACGCCGAGTAAGCGGCCCGTCACATCATACATATCGCGCCCATGACACAAAGTTGGAACTCCATCGTGAGGATGCACCTCGTGACAGCTTCCCATGGAGATTTCATATCGGAACCCCGGATGTAAGCGGTACCTGTAAGAGATGAACCCGTTCAATTACTGATCAGTTTGGGCTAGCAGGGTGCGTCCCTGTAGAGGCCCATTCATGTTGTCCAAGTGTGCCTTCAAATGACTTTTACCTGTTGACGTGTGGGGTATACCATCCAGCGTGCATCTAGGAGGAAAAATCAAAAACGTAGTTTGAGAGGGAGTAAGGTGTGATCTATTCGATGGCGATATTCGGATGTCCGCCGCAGCGCTGACTTTCCTTGGAGATATCCTATGTTGTATTAATCCAATCGCAATAATGCGCCCGAATTGAGGGAACAATATAAACGCCAACTTTGCATTGATTTCGCTCCTGTCCAGTTATCAGTTGTCGGCCATTCACCGACTATCGCCAAATCTCTTGTGCACAACATGTCTTCCGATCTGGGCTCTGTTTTTCAGCTTCTCCGAATGAACGACTACGCATCCAGTTCGTGATCCAATATCTTTTGATGAACTTTCTTATTTTTTGTCTCGTGTCAGTTGTCTTGGTCACTGCCGTTTGTTATGATTACAGTAAGTGATCCTTTGTACTACCCGGACCGGCCTCGCCTGGGACTGATCGATGGCTGGTAGTCCTCACGTTTACTAGAGAGGTGACGTACTTTTCCTGCAGTCCGACCTCTCTTATCCTGTCCGATCATTTCTAAAGGTAGACTACGTCTGGGTAAAGAAATGTCGTTCAACTTCCGAGAACAACCCCTTTTAACTGTTTCACAGAGCAGACCATGGACCTGGGTATCTACGATGTTTGTCCTCGTGAGTATAAAGCACTCGAAAATACTGTTCCTAACCGTTCTGAAAGGTCCGTTATTTTGGTCTATGTTGGGCTCTGTGGGTCCACAACTTTTTTGATGCACATCGGACCCTTAATAAGACTGACATAACTTTCCCCAAAGGACTTCCGGATTGGGTAGGCATAGTGCTTGAAGTCAGGACGAATTGACCTCACCCTATATGTTTAAAGGTGGCAGTACCTTTGTCCCCGGCCCAATGGAAGTGAGTATTCCCTGTTTGTACGTGTTCTATGCTCAAGAATGTTTGTATACTCGCAGGCGTACGCACCTAACCTCTCGCAACCAGGATCTTAATACTGACATTCGAATAGATGTAAGTAAACCTGGCCTTTCACTCCATATACAGAAAATGAATATCCTAAAGGTACTGTAATTTTTCTGATGGTTAATTGGTCAGTTGTGATATTTTATGCTGCGGCTGAGTGTAAGTTATCTATTTTCTGCGATCTATTAAGTTTTCCAATCTCGACCCCGGTTCCAAGTGGTGATGGTTTTACGTGTTTATGCAATGTGGAACCGATCCAAAATAGTACTGGCCATTCTCCTGATTGTCTACGTGGTGGAAGTTGTCACAAACTTCGTTGTTGGGGGTATATACGACAACCTTAATACCTACGTTTCGGGTATGTGTCCGGCCTGGACAATATGGTCTGATTTTCTTACTCCTCTTTTTTTTTTTCTACAGCGACGGTGGTCCGTATTCAGAATATTGGGTTTTGTAGTTACTCGATCAGTACCTCGACCCGGTTCAAGCTGTTTTACGGGGTTCCTCGATATGTCCTCGCAGTGAGCCTATTGATTTTCGCTCTCATCAGAACCTCGTCGCAGTCGGTTGCCATGTACAGAGCGACGAAACAGTGGCAACCCAACCGATACATACAGCTGTTTATGAGAGACGGTATCGTTTACTTTTTACTGTGAGCCCCCTTCTCTCCCTATCTAGACCTCTTTCGGTGCCATCTCTGTGGCAAAAGAAGCTAACCGACACTTCTGACGGACGATTCGCTTGAACAGGAACATAATCTTCAATCTCTATGGCGAGATCGAAAACGTTCCGACAATAAACAGCACTTCGTTGGTCTTTTTGGGTGCATTGACGGACCTTCTTCTGTGTCCCGTCGTGCCCCGCTTCATCATCAGCGTGCGGGAGATGTATGATCGTGATCTCCGTGGCCACTTTCGAGAGATCGACACTGGGTTCGGTATAGGATCGCGGCGGAGCGTCAGCCAAGACGCGGAGGTGTCTGCGATCGCATTTGTAGATGGTGTCCCGGGACAGGTAGAAGAAGAAGGTCCAGCAGTGGAGGCAGAAACAGATAACCCTGGGATGATTCGGCTTGAAGTAATGTAAAGATGGTCCAAGTCATGCTAGAGCTCGGATGAAGGGGCTTAGAGATCGACGCCCGTGTGTTTTGGTCTTGTATTATATATGAAGTTTTCTTTTACGAGGATCGGCTTTGTTTCAGTGATTGTTAGGAATGGGAATAACTTACCACATTACACACCGTGATCCCCTAGCACACAAATAGAACGAATTCCTCTTGATATCACATCAACCAGCTAAAAGTACAGTATCTAGTGAAGTCGTACAATTATCCTTTGGTCAGCGCTTCAGCCTTGATTCTGCCTCTCGATCGTGCCTTTCGCCTCGCTTCCAGAGTCAAGGTGCTCTTGTATTCCTCTACTTTGAGTATCCCGACCACCTTCCTTGCAGCTTCCACATCATTACAGCAATAGAAAGCCTTAATGAACATCTTGTACAAAGGCTTCGAATGCCTCTTAAACGAAATAGAGGATGGGAGCTTCAAAAGACTAGGCGTGTCTGAAACTTGTGTCCGCCCAGTGCCGAATGGTAGATGCAGAGGCGAATAGTCCGCAGCAGGGTACCCACTTCTCACGAGCTGATCAAAGAGATCCCGGAGCCGGGAAGAATCGAACGCAGATCGCCAGTTAATCATAGTTTTGATCAGTATGTTGGCCGTCACTCTGTCAGGTCGAAAGCCGTGGTTTTTGACGAGGACTTCCATCAGCGCGAGGACTTTGCGGACGCGTCTTCCATTACGCGGCGCACGTTGAAGGGACACCCCGTGAAGCAACACGTTTCCTAAGACAGTGCAATGGCTAGAGGATATACTAGCTGCTGCGCGGGTAAAAATGTGTTTGGCGGCAAGAACGCGTCCGGATTTCAGAAGCTCTTGAAGCCGGTGATCAAGCGAAGATCCTGTGCATAGAGAGCGACGCAGACGGGAAGATAGTTTAAGTGACGTCGGGCCACGGAGAGGGGCGCGTCTGGTCGCCAGGTATGCTTTGGCTCGCACTGCGATTCGATATGATTGGATACGAAGACGACGAGCAACTTTAGGGTGTGCGGCAGTGATAGCATCTAAGAGTTTGTTGGAAGTGGAAAATTGTTTGTGCCGTACCAACGTATGGCAATATCGATCAAAAAATCGTGGCTGGAAGAAACGAGGTAACCCCCTGAAGATGGACAACACTAAGGGCAAGAGCTGACTACCCCTACCATGTCGAGATAAAAGAACAAACAGTTGTTCAAGAGGTCGCCCAAAATGCTCTGGGGGATTATGCGACTGATACAGATCTTTAAGCTCATCGACGATGACAACAAAGACGCTTGAAGGGCGACGATTTTGTGAATTCTCCCTTAGAGTGCGTGCGATCACAGAGAGAAGAATTCTTCGTACTTCCAAGGAAAGGCGATCGTCCTTGAGAAAGAGGACAGTTTGGCGAAGCGTCCCAGGTTGGCCTAATGGCATAGTAGGAGCGAGAGTTGTTACCCTACTGGGTTCCGTTCCTTCTGCTTGCACCATAATATAGAATTTGTAAGCAAGGGTGGCATCTATGAACGCGAGAACTTCAACCGCAGATGCAAGGGCCTCAGTCCGTCGCCCCGAGTCGGGAAAGAGAGTTTCTAGCGCCGCCAGCACCACGCCTGGGTGGGGGCCTTGGATACGCACTACAGCTGCAATGTATTGGGCAGCAAAGGACTTTGATACCAATGTACGAGGTCCTTCTGAATCATCCTCCGTGAGGTATAAATCTTGACAGTCATAGAGCAAGGCAGCATCCGCCAGAGTGCATGCTATCTTGAGGAACGATGTGGTAATGGCGCACGCAAGATCCCTGGGTATCAAGCGTGACTTTACAATCAATGACCATTGGTGATGCCAGATGCGTATCGTTTCGCTAAGTGCCACGGTAGAGGTAGTTTGTATTTTGAACGCCGAGAACGAGTCTTGCAACAATTTTTCGACAGTAGCGAGACCGAGAATAACTTGCCAACACGACGTTACTTGAGGTATCGTATGGTCACTTGTCCGGTCGGTTGCGTCATAATGCACCATCTCAGAGGAGTTAAAGACGGACAGCATGATCAGCGAACTCCAGCGCGAAGGAAGTGGATATGTCGGACGAAATACGGACAAAAGATGGCCAGACCGTTTTGCGAATTTGTTCCTGGGATGGACACCAAAGCCGAACAAAGTGGCAGATACGGAACGAGCTATTGATATTGCATCCAAATTGCAATCATCTGAATCCAAAGATACGCATGATTGACTATTTTCACGGACCATGCTGGAAGTCTCATCAACTCCTTGACAAATACGACTCCAAAGCGCAGCAAGGATGGCCTCTCGTGACTGGGTAGATAGAGATTCCCCATGTTGGACGACAAGGCGGTAAAGTAGACGCTGTAGCCAAGGGAAGCACTTGTTGTGGGTCCGTAAAAGAAAAGAAAGATCACAAGCAGCAACTTCAATCAGACGCGCATCTCCATTAACTAGAAGCGTTTCCAGATAGTGGGCGTGTACTTCAGGACGACGAGTATGTCGACGAATGATGTGATAGTGCATACGAGCACACGAGATGGCACCATGCGCGTCCCTCGAAAGATCTGGGTTTGTGTGCAATGTCTATCACCATCCTGAAATGAGGAACTTACGTTCTGGAGGTGAACTGCCTCGGACCGTGGCAAGTCCAGCGTGCATCAGCCAAAACCGATCGGAATCATGAAGAGACATTCCTCTTTCTAACTTGTGTCGTCCTACTTTTAGAACAAAAGCCCAATAGGACCTGTGCGCAGTCATCTCAAAGAGACGAGATGCTAGATGGCCCCCATATGCGGAGGGTGGGGGAGTACCAATAGACAACGACCCAAACAAGCTGATTAGAAGGGTAAGCATCTTAGAATCGAGCATTCCGAGCTGGTTCCTTGACTCTGCCCAGTAGTAAAGGGAACGAACGGTGGCTGGTGAATAAATATGAGGGCATTCTGACGTGACATTATCTGGAGATAGATAACGCATCAAGATATTGATGGCAAAATTACTGGTCCGAGTGGATGCGTCTATGCTATGTTCCAATAGATTCGTCGATGGCCCTGAAGATAAATGCAACGCATTCTTGGGCCCAGTATTGTTATCAGACAATGAGATAAGAAGTGGGGTCCCCAGTTCCTCGACCAAGTTTGTCACAGGAACCGCTGGGAGAATAGGCGTGCAACTAGACCGCGAACTTGAAAGTCGTAAGGTCTGAGAGTTGAATATGCTAGACAATCTAGAAAATGTTGGGCAAATAAAACGGATGCTGGAACGGTACGACGCTCACCTTGGATTGCTGTCATGACCGCCAAAGATTCGGCTGGTCGACAGACACCATCGCAACATTCCATTAGTACCTTGTTGACTGGAGTTGACTGGAAAACAGCATACAGCACATGACTAGATCACGTGATGAAGCTCACGGAATGCATTACACAATATACATTCGGTGCATTCCGTTGGAGATTAAACCTTACTTCAAGAACTAACACGGCAATTTCCGGCGTAATGGACTGCTAAACTTTATATAATCAACGAGATACACACACACCCAATCGCCTTGAAAAATCCATTGGCACTGCTGGTGCGTGTTCAGTAGCCTTGTCAGTTCGTGTACTGATCTTCACAGAGGTCAATCGGGAGGCACTAGTTATCCGTTCAAAATCACCCGTATCAATTATGTGAGTCCAACACTCCCAACTTTTGGCGCTTTCTCCTCAGCACCCATGTCAGTAACTACCCACAATAATGGGTGGCACTCGCGCACAAAAAGAGCTATACTTCTCAAAGCTAAAGGACCTCATTGCCAAGCACTGTACGTGCAATGACATTTAATTATCAATTTACTTATCCCCGTCATTCAGCTTCCATCTTCCTTGTCAATGTCGACAATGTCGGTTCAAACCAGATGCACCAGATCCGTTCCGCTCTCCGTGGAAAGGGTATTGTTCTAATGGGCAAGAATACGATGGTCCGCCGCGCTCTCCGATCCATCCTCTCCGAATCCCCTCAACTCGAGAGGCTCCTCCCTCATGTCAAGGGAAACATCGGCTTTGTGTTTACTTCATTCGATCTCAAGGAAGTCCGTGAGATCATCCTCGCCAACAAAGTTGCCGCCCCTGCTCGTGCTGGTGCATACGCTCCTAAGGACGTTTTCGTTCCTGCTGGTAACACCGGAATGGAGCCGGGAAAGACGTCCTTCTTCCAGGCGCTTGGTATTCCAACAAAGATTGCTCGCGGTACCATTGAAATCGTGTCAGATGTCCAGGTCGTTACCGCTGGTAGTCGTGTCGGACCATCTGAGGCTACCCTCTTGAACATGCTGAACATCTCCCCCTTTACGTATGGTATGACCGTAGTTCAAATTTATGACAGCGGGAATGTGTTCGCTCCCTCGATCCTCGACATTGATGAGAAGGAACTTATCGATCGATTTTTGTCTGGGATCAAGACAATTGCATCCATTTCGCTCGCTCTCCAGTATCCTACGGTTGTTTCTGTTATCCACTCCCTCGTCAACACATACAAGAACCTCATTTCCATCTCCTTGGCCACGGACTACACTTTCGAGGGTTCCGAGAAGGTTAGTCGAAACTTCCTACTGCGACTTGTGATGTCAACAATCGCACTGAAAATACTGAACTTTCACGATGCATCTTCTCATTTTGTTACTGAATTTTGGGGCGTCTCCAATGAACTTTTTGATTTCTGACCGCCCTCTTTGCTTAGGCCAAGGCATACTTGGAAAATCCTGAGGCATTCGCTGCTGCTGTTCCTGTCGCAGAAGAGTCCGCCGCGCCTGCAGCTGCAGCTGAGGAATCCAAGGCAGAAGAGAAAGCCGAGGAGAAGGAAGAATCTGATGATGACATGGTAAAACCAATTTAACCGCGCACCGTATACTTTGGCTAAGTGATTCTCCAGGGCTTTGGTCTCTTCGACTGATCGCGACACGTATGCCATGTACCTTTCCCAGTGTGCACTGTATGTAAAACAGACAATGAAAACATCTTGCATCTGGGATTCAGTAGACATGATTCAGAGCCGGATGCGAACGGGAGACTCCCAACCCATTTGAATGATAACTATTGATGGTGCAAACGGGATGGGACGGATGGTTGATATTGTCGGACGTTCGGGGTGCCGACGTGCCAAACCAAGTTCAAAATTGGAAGCTGGCTCGAGTCGACGGGTACAATAAGAAAACCCACACATTCCCTGCCATTGGAACGCACTGCTGTGTGCAGGCGGTTGAGCGCCAGCACGTTCGTGACATCTCACTCACTTCCCGAGTTCCAGTTAGATCCGATAACCTCCCTAATCCGGTTCTCGTGCATGATTTCTGCAGGCTCCTGCTCCAACCCGTAGTTCTTATAATCCCGGTCTGTCTCGCCATGCCATCTTCGCTCTTTCCTCACCTGTCCTTCGACTCCAATCTCGCCGACATGGACTTCAGGCAGGGAACCCACCTCATCGTCGTCTCCAACCGGCTTCCTGTCACAATCACAAAGGATGCTTCAGGCGAATACCACTTCAAAATGTCTTCTGGTGGACTCGTGTCCGCCCTCTCCGGGTTCAAGAAGTCGTTGAACTTTACGTGGATAGGCTGGCCGGGGTTCTTCATCCCTCCTAAGGACCGCCCGTACGTCGACAAGCGGCTCATGGACGAGTATTCCTGCTATGCTGTCTACGTCGACGACGACGTCGCTGATCGCCACTATAATGGGTTTTCTAACTCCATCTTATGGCCACTCTTCCACTACCACCCCGGGGAGATGAACTTCGATGAGGAGAACTGGACGGCCTACCGCCAAGCCAACCTGCAGTTCGCTGAGGTAGTCCGCTCGCAGATTACCCCTGGCGCAATGGTTTGGGTGCAGGACTACCATCTCATGCTCCTCCCCATGCTCCTCCGAGGGCTCGTCGACGGTTCGGCGAGCGGGGACTGGCAGAAACGGGAACTTTCCAAGATCACGGAAGGTTTCGAAGAGAGTTTCTCTGCCAACACGGAGAAGATTCCCGGCGTCAAGATTGGCTTTTTCCTGCACACGCCGTTCCCGAGTAGCGAGATTTATCGGTGCGCGCCTAGTACGGGATCCGGCCCGAGCATGCTGACGGCCCCCTAGGATCCTTCCTGTCCGCCGCGAAATTCTCCTCGGCATTCTCTTTTGCGACCTCATTGGGTTCCACACATATGATTATGCACGTCATTTCCTGTCCTCGTGCACACGCATACTTGGCTTACCCACAATGCCTAATGGCGTCGAATTCGAGGGTCGCTTGGCACACGTCGGCACATTCCCCATCGGCATTGAGCCCAGTTCCTTCATTGATGTGGGTGTTCACGCACCGTGTCGGATTACACTGAGCGAGCATCACATAGAACTTGAAGAAAGACTCTGTCAAGTCGCGCGTTGCTCAACTGGAGCAGCGGTTCGCAGGCGTGAAGCTCATCGTTGGCGTTGACCGCCTCGATTACATCAAGGGTGTCCCCCAAAAGCTGCATGCACTCGAGCTCTTCCTCACACAGCATCCGGAGTGGATCGGAAAGGTATGCATTCGCATGCCCAAGATCATTTGATGAGATTGATTGACCCCTCTTAAGGTCGTGCTGGTACAACTTGCTGTTCCTTCCCGACAAGACGTCGAGGAATATCAGAATTTGCGGTCAACGGTGAACGAACTGGTTGGACGTATCAATGGTCGCTTCGGGACGGTCGAATTTATGCCCATTCATTTCATGCACAAGAGCTTGGCGTTCGACGAGCTCTGTGCCCTCTACGCCGTCAGTGACGTCTGCCTTGTCTCCTCCACCAGGGATGGAATGAACCTCGTAAGGGTCTGTGGCTTCGCTGCAACGTTCACTGACGTCCACACTGCCTTAGGTGTCATATGAATATATTGCGTGTCAACAAGCTCGCCAGGGTGTAATGATCATTTCCGAGTTTGCGGGAGCTGCTCAAAGCCTCAATGGATCTATTGTCGTCAACCCGTGGGATTCGCAACAAGTCGCCAACGCTATCCATGAAGCTGTTACAATGAACGCAGAGACACGCGCTGAGAACCACCGCAAGCTGTTTAAATACGTCAACAAATACTCCGCGGCGTTCTGGGGATCCAGTTTTATCAGGGAAATGGGCCGTCTGAAACAAGGCGCGGCAGACAAAGAAGGCCAAACGAAGCTTACGCAAAGAAAGGACGAAGAGTCAGAAAGCGACGTGGTGAATGGGCAAGTACCTACCCCGCAGGTGGTAAGCCCAACGCCATGAAGCTTTAGAGAAGGTATGACTCCGTATATATAGGGCTTAACGCAGACGATGGTGTTACATACGAACCGCCGTTCGCCCAGTTTATCTATTCGATGGCTTTTCTATATGATTATTCCTTTTTTACGCAAGGTCTTGTGACCAGCAGAATTCTAGAAACGATAGAGGAGACGTTACATTTTCTCTGGGAAACTTTTCTTGTACAATTTCATTTAGTTACCATGCGTAGAAAACGTGCGGACTTTGCATGTGGGGAATGGCACAAGGTCTACGTGAGTGTAATGGAAGTGCAATTTTATTTGATTGGTGGGTCGCTTGCGAGACCAAATTCAGAACGTTCCACCAAGTGACTAGGTACAACGATCGCACTCGAGGCATACATACCGTTACTATAGCCTGTAAAGAACTTCCACAGGGTCCAGTCATAGTGACGAAATATACCCCATGTCGGAACTTTGACAGCTGGAACGCTGGTTTCTTAACGGGCTGTCAGTGGTTGTCATCCTGTTGATCAGATCAGTCCGCATATTTCCCCTTTCCTGAGAATGGGTCTCACTGACAGCACGAGGCACCTCTGGAATGCCGAACCCTCCACTCAGATGCCACGTTGTTCTGTCCAAGTGTGCGGGGTCACTCCCGGCCAAGATAAACATCCTCTAATGTGACATGCCACCAGCAAAATGTTCTATCTTTCAAGCCGTTAGTTCTCTCTTCCGGTTTGAGCGCTCTTCGCTGTCAGATTCGCATTCTTACTGATACCAGTCCGCGGCATAACCATCAGGTTTCAACCTTCCTATGGAAGGTTCCAATGGAACTTTCGACTGTGCTGACATGAGACGACCTCCAACGATTCTTTTTCTTCCGATATTCGATCCATTTGCAAGAGAACGTACTCCTGTAATCACTTTCGCTTTGCACATGCTGTTCGATACACGACCACAAGTACCACGTACTAGTAGGTTCTTATTTGGCGGCAAACGTTGCTCTCTAAGACGAAACCATATATTACTTGATGGCTTGCTTATCAGACTCATGAAAGCCAATGGCATTCCTCGAGGCACCTTCCATACTCGTGCGCCGTCGCTGACCGTCATTTAGGCTGTGTATACTACTTAGCAAGCACGCCCCGTGGTAGAACACCCTCGAGTCAGGATAGGCCACAGCACACGATCACCTCAAAGCTGCCACTTGCCTTGGATGCACGCGTGCATCCAACCCTTGCCGTTATAGTCATACGCGACCATGTGTATCATCAGTCCCCGTTAGCGTTGAACGACATCACCTGCTGGAGCTTCAAGATCCGCCTGATGGGGTGTGTGTGCATGCTGATACCAAGCCCTGTAGGCGAAAGGAATAAAGTGAGCACTGGTTTCTCTTGACGGCCGTAGCTACTACGTCAGGACGGCTGCGCATTCACGTCCGGCACACACATTGCGTTTCTCTCGGTATTACGCTTTCCGCGGAGGGGATGAGTGACAGACCGTGGTGCCAGTTCCATTTGATCCTGTACTGATCTGTCTCACCACATACCGGGCTTGGCCGCTACTGGGGTCGCATTGTAGGAGTAGAGGTCGGTATATGCTCGCCCGATCCTAATAAAGAATGAGTTTAGCGAGCGGGAAAAAAAAGTTTCTTATCAGCAAGTCATAGCCTTGACTGATTGGGATCTCCTTTGTTCCAACGGATCTATCAGGAGAGTGAACAGCAGGGTGTGAAAATAGGGTAACAAGTTACACTTACCAAGAGGCACGCCCTGCCCATTGTGTGTTGTTGCTGTGTGGATACGCGGCAGAACTCATTTGATGGTATACCAAGTCTTCTTAAGGGCGATTGCTCAAGATCTCCACGATAAGACAGCCCTCGTGGCACATAATAAGACCCTTGATTGAGAAGCAGTCTGAGTCGGCGCATGATGAGGTCTCACGCTAAGCCCTCCACCTCAAAGGCGGCAGGGAGAAGGCCATTGGTCTTGGAAGAGCAGTTGGGTTCGACGCAGTGGAATTGTGGATGCGTTTTATGGTAGGTCGACAGGAAAGTATTGATGGGAGTTATCCGCCGTTGTGTTGATATAGCGTTGCCAGTCTACGGATACGACACGGGTTGTCTGGTTTTGTCGACAAAGCCGGCTGCGTGGCTCCGAAAGCGCGGAATGTTCTGCGTGGAACAAGTGTAAATGTTTTAGTCATTACTAGACCTGCCATTTTTGGGCTGCGGAGCGCTTGAACGGACCGATTCAATCAAGGGGAAAGAAGGAACAAGCTACAGGGCTTACGAGCAAGATTGGAACAGGTGGTAAAGATGCCTAGAGAGCATGGATCCACAACCGGATGACGACTGGAATTGATCGCAAAGGGGTCCCCGAATGATGCAATACTGCGGACGAAGAGGAGATAAAAGAGTAGTGCCTCTGGGCTTCATCGGATATGACAAAGAAGGAAACACGAGCTGATTGGAGGACCGCATTACGCAGCTGGGGCTCGCCTAAAATATAATCGTGGGGCGTGAAACAGAGAGCGGCACGGGAAGATGGCACGTGAATGGGTATGTGGTACAGCATGGCTAATCGGCGGGTGAGCGTAATATAAGGGTGATTATCAGCATGAGGGAAAGGGGCGAGCTGAGGGATACATAATGAAGCACGGACAGCAGGCGTGTCAGGTCGGGAGTGGGTGGGGACGGATGACGTAGGTGAGACACGCGGTCACCGGGTCCTAGATGATCTGCAGCCCAAAATGGGAGGTGTAGAGATGGGCTCGATGGCCGCGACGACGGGCAACGACACGAGCACGGCGACCCGTGCTGTTTTATATACCGATACTAACTGCTATCTGGCACTCGGCGCGAACTAGTTCGGGGCGTGGGTGCGGCGCTCGTGCCTAGTGTTCCCGATGGAACATGGCTGTGTATTCTAATAGAACGTTCCATGTAGTCATTCACAAGTGTGGTTCGCGTGTGGTTCGGTCGTTTACTACATACATGTTAACATACATATATCACTTTTCCCGTCCTCGTCTTAACTTCTGCCCGCATGCCTCCCCCGTCCTCAATCCCTGCGATCGTTACCACCGATCTCTCCTCCAAACTCTCTCTCGTCGATCCCGACCACCACCCGCCTCCCTCGCCGCCCCCGCCCGACCTTCTCTCCCCCAATCAGACCCTCCCCGGCGTCCGCCGCTCTTCCTTCGACCTCCGCCGCTCTCCCTCGCCATCCCTCACCTTTGTCTCATCCAACGACGCCGCCTCCTCCCTCCCGCCTCCCTCCCCAACCCTTTCTACTCAGTCTTCCGTTCATTTCGCCACCTCCCTCGCCTTGAGAGACAACAAACCAGACGAACGTTCAGGGTCCGCTTCACTCCAGCTCCTCAGTCCTTCTGCCATAGACAGGACTGCCCATCGCAGGATACACGGCAGTACAACCACCTTTGCCAGCTCGCATGACGATCACTCTATCGACGAGACCGAGGCCGATCATGCTATTGCTCCATTCACTCACCCCCTTATCCGTCGTCCCAAATCGGATGCCACTAGTTTAACCGTCACCTCTCGCACCCACCCCGTCTCCGATCCATTCAAGCTCCCCAGCAACGACAATATCCCTCTCCCTTCAGCCCATCATCATCGCGACGAACATGTTGATGCACTTTCGAACTCCCGACCTTCTCAAGAACCTTCGCCCGACCTTGGTCCCTTTGCTTTCGACCCGTCTCAACTCGCAAGCCTTTTGGATCCAAAAGACCTCGACGCCCTTCACTCTCTAGGCGGTATCAATAGCGTACTCGACGGCCTTGGCACCCATTCTATGCGTGGCCTGTGTGATCCAGACCTTCATGGTCGTCCCCATCATCCTTCCCTTGGTGTGGGCGAGGGAGCTTCCCAGAGACACGATCGTCACGTACGCAAATCCCTTGTCACTGATCCAGACGGTTCACAGCCCCACTCGTCGACCACCGACGTGCATAAAACATCCGGTCCTTTTTCTGCTTCGTTAGCTGACCGTAAGGCTGTATATGGAGAAAACGTCCTGCCACACCGCCCGACAACGTCTCTCCTTGGCCTCATGTGGCTTGCGCTCAAGGACAAGGTTTTAGTAAGTCAAAACTCTGCTTTTTGACCGCCTATTTCTTCATATTCACTCCTAGGTCTTATTATCCATAGCTGCTGTAGTGTCTTTGGCTCTTGGCCTGTTCCAGGATTTTGGCACGACCCTCCCCCCCGGCCAACCTCCGGTTGACTGGGTTGAAGGTGTCGCTATCATCATCGCTATTCTCATTGTCGTGAGTTTCTTTGTTTCGTTTCCCTCCTCTAGTCACGGTGTCCACAGGTTATTGTTGGTTCTCTCAACGATTGGCGAAAAGAGCGCCAGTTCGAAAAACTCAACCAAAAGAAGGACGAACGCACTGTCAAGGTCATTCGCAATGGTAAAGAACATCTCATAGACATCAAAGTAGGCCTTCCTCATATTTAACATCTCCCCTTTTGACGTGTAGGTGCCTTGTAGGAGGTCGTGGTCGGTGACGTCGCCTTACTGGAACCGGGCGAGGTGATCCCTTGCGATGGAATTTTCCTTTCCGGGCATAACGTCAAGTGTGATGAATCAGCAGCTACTGGTGAGGCAGACGCCGTCAGAAAAGCTCCGTATTCAGTTTGCCTGGAACTAAAGAACGCCCGAAACGGCGAGCATCGGGGAGACGACGCCTCCATTCTAGGACAATCGAAGCATGCGCTGCCTAGTCCATCACACATAGATTGTTTCGTCATCAGCGGTAGCAAGGTATTGGAAGGTGTGGGGAAGTATGTCGTCGTCGCAGTCGGAACGAAGAGCTTCAATGGACGGATCATGATGGGTGAGAGGAAATTTTCTTTCTTTTCAAGTGTCTGACGTGACATTAGCCTTGCGCACCGACACTGAGAATACTCCGTTGCAACTCAAGTTAAATGTTCTTGCAGAACTGATCGCAAAAGTTGGCAGTGTAGCGGGCCTTATTCTATTTGGTGCTCTTATGATACGTTTCTTCGTTCAATTGGGTACGGGTGACCCTTCAAGGTCCGTCGTTCTTCTGAGCCTGTTTTCTACCGTCTGATTTTGAGCGGATCAAGAACCGCAAACCAGAAAGGCATGGCATTTGTACAAATTCTCATCATCTCTGTTACTCTAGTGGTGGTTGCTGTTCCAGAAGGTGAGTCAATTACTACAACCAACTTCTCCGACTGACGCTCGCCAAGGTCTCCCTCTTGCTGTGACGCTTGCCCTCGCGTTCGCTACCAGACGCATGACAAAGGAGAACCTACTTGTCCGCGTACTTGGTTCATGTGAGACTATGGGAAATGCTTCTGTCATCTGTACGGACAAGACTGGCACTCTTACACAAAACAGCATGACAGTCG